>JAUJYT010001736.1:0-10644 GCA_033996565.1 Nanhermannia nana
CATATAAATCAAGTCTAATTTTAATAAAATCCGATTTAATAAACAAGAAAAGTGAAAACTTTTGCCACTTTTATTCTTTGTCGATAAAACGGCTGTCGATAAACCGTACCAAAACCGATGAAAACACCGGTTAAAAAGTAGTGCTAATTCACAACTTATGATCGCTTTTTCTGGCTTTTCATTTTGAATATGTTCTCATAAACTTATAATTAAATTTTTGATTCCATCAATTTTTAAAAATACAACACGAGTTCATAATGAGTTAATAAACCTGATACAGTATTATTTAATATATTTTGAAATGTTTATTCTAATACTGTCACAGTCATACACGGGTAGGTTCGGGCCTTTGTTTGGGGTGAGCTTTCAGAAATTCTTGAAACGAGGGTTTGGTCAAAAACTTATCAGTTTTCTGAGACTATTTTTTTCTCAGAATGCGATTTTTCACTAAAAAATTCTTTAAAAATTTTTCCGCTTATTAAAGAAATGATGTTATTAATGCTCTTTTTTGAGCAATTAAAGCATAAATTTAATTAAGAGTCTTATAAAGAAATTAAAATTTTAATCAAATATGAATTTTTTAATCTAAATCAAAGGGAGGACCAAAGGATTTTTAAAGAATTTTCTTAAAGCATCAAAGGGAGGACTAAGGGATAAATTTTGGAATAATTTTTAAAAAATCAAGGGGTACCAAGATACTATTTTTGAGATTCTGAAAAAAATTTTATTTGGGGGGGGGTGCGCACTCTTGGCAACCCCCTACCTACATCAGAGGCTTTCATAAGCCCAAAATCTCCGGCCCAGCACAAAATTTTTCGACCCTCAGCCCGGCCCGGAATGTGAACCTGACCCGACTCAGCCCGGAATTTGTGAATTTATGTGAACATATATGAAATTAATGAATCAATAGGTTTTACTAAAAACATTCCATAGACTAATGTTAAATATACAGCACTGGTGTTTCATTTAATTTATTGTTGTAGTCATACAGCACAGGTTCGGACCTTTGATGGCTTCATTTCAAGATTTTCATCTAAGGGGTGGTAAAAATTCTCCGGTTGTCTGAAACTATTTTAGTCCAAAATGTATTTTCCCATTCATACCCCATTCCTGTCCCACTCCAACCCCACTCCTGTCCCACTCCAACCCCACTTCTGTCCCACTCTAACAGTATAAACACATTCTCTCATTCATCTCATTCACTGTTCAGAGGTTTAAGAGTTCTGTCGAATAAGAGCTCAATCGCTATTCAGTGAGTATTAGTTTTAATTAATTTTTTATTTTTTATTTAAATTATTATTAATTTTTTTACATTTAATTATTTGAATCAAATGTCTATTCATTTAAATTAATGAATATTTATAAAAATTGATTTCAATATAAATACAATTTAATAACGGTTTTCAGGTCTCAAAAATGAAACCAATTTTTGAATTGTGTTTCAAATCAAATCACTTTAATTACAATTATTTGTATTTTTAATTATAATTTTTATAAAAATAATTTGATAATTGATTTCGTAAAATAATTAAAATTTAACATTTATTTGAAATAATGTTTAGTTTTTGTTAAAAAAACTGATTAACTCTTTGATTAATAGTTTAAGTCATGCTTTGAGTCAATTATTGAGTCTTTTGTTTAAAATAGATTTTTATATAAATAAATAGAAATTAAATTAAATTGATTAGTGATTTGAGTGAAAGTCTGTAAAAGTGTCTCAAATATAATGTATTTATAGACAGAAGAGTTAAACAATAGTTTTGACGAAAATGCTTTTGATTTTAGTCTAAAAAGAGTCTCGAACTTAAACAAATATTTATTGAAAGCATTAATAAGTAATAAAATATTTGTAATTATAACGAACTCATAGTAGAGATCAAACATGACTTCATTGGCTCTAAAGTCAGGACAAGTTTTAGTGCAGCGAAGACCGCGACAGACAATCAGTTCGATTATAGCTGAAGACGAACTCAACCATCGATTGAATAGCTGTACAACCGGTGAGTCTTTCGGTCCCAAATTGCAGTCAAACCAAATACTAGTCACTAAAGAAAAGCACAAACTCTCGGACTTCGAGCTCAAGACTTGTGAGTCATTAAACTTTTTAATTAATGTCTTATTATTTGCTTTCAATCAAATTGAGTTCAATTCAAATGACTTACCATTAGATGTCTTAAAACTATTGGAAGACTTGGAGTCGAACGTAAATAATGACAATTTCGGCAAAACTACTAATGAACTGATCGCTGACGTATGCAATTGTCTTAAAGGACACGGAAGTTATTTGGACGAAGACATGGCTTTCAGAGAACAAATGGACGGATATTTCAATCTCTTGAGAAATATATTACGAAATCAAAAACTGGACAGACTTTCACGCGCTTTTGTTTTGGAAGTGATTGAGTTGAGAGCATCTGATTGGACACTCACTCAAGACGTCGACGCTTTCTATAGAAACAAAATATCTGACTTGGAATCAAATGATTCGTATTCTCTTTCATCTGAAATGAGTCGCGGACTCAAAACATCTCAATCTTCCGGTTCTATAATGTGTTCATCAGTTGGTAATGAAATCGTGAAGTCTTCGGGAAAGTTTGTGAAACCAACTAAAGTGCCCGGAAAGGCATTCCTCAAAGACGAAGTGGTCATCAGAAATGGAGACTCAGGAAAAGGTTTGTTCACAAAAATGGCAATTTTATTGTTTAATAGGTTTTAATGAAATACAAATTTGAGTCCATTTTTACTAAATTGGAAAGAGTTTTGATTTAATTATATTGTATTTTATTGTATCAAAAAGTAATGGGCATTAAAGGACGTCGAGTTCATATGATTGAGGAATTGAGTGATACTGTCATCTCTTTTCAAAGAGGTTTGCGTTCAATGATAGGTCTTTGTTGTGCTTAAAGTGGTTTTGAGGCATATTTTCAAATATTATATTAGTATTAATTTATAGATAAGTCTGTTTAACAAGATTTCTATGTTTTTATACAATGAGCGCATGTTATCATACGCTTAACCCAATTGACTGTCACCTTAAAGGTGTTCTAAGCAAAAGTGCTTTTAAATAAACTTTTGGTTAACCTAAAGCTTAATTTAGAATAACTATAAATTAACATATTTTAGAGATATTTTTGAATTTAGAGTTAAGTAAAACATTGTTATGCAAACAGTTAATAGTGTTTGAAGCGAAATAACAATTAAAAGCATGAGTCAAATAAATAAATAGTTAGTGTTTTAAACTATATTTGGTATGAATTTGCTTTGCAGTGAATCCGGGCGCCAAAGAACGACTCGTGCAGATCACGGGTCCCTCTGAAGAGAATATCGAACGCGCGAAAGAGTTGATCGAAAACACAATCAAACGAAATGCATCTCCGGTTCCGTTCGAATGCTCGACAAACAAATCATTTGATTCTTCTCTCAATCAATTCAATAATGAGATTATTGAAAATGAAACCTTTGAAACGTCTAATACCGGAACCACTGAAATGGTGAGCCCTGATGTGGACAACAAAATGCCGTATTCTTTCACTGTTAATGTTGGAGAAGAAATGATTTTGTTGTCGACGAAGAATTATAGTATTGGTTACAAAGCAATGCATTTATTGGACAAATACTTAAACAAACCGTTGGAAGAAATCGATAAATCTGAAGCAGTTGAGAGTCATTCTAATGTCAACTCGATTGCCAACAAAAATGAAATTTTCAATAAAACGAATGCATTCAAAAAAGATGTCTTATTTTCAGTGCAAAGACCATCTTCTGCAACAAGAATTGATTCGATTGGAAATAATACCAATCGATTGCAAAGGTCTTCATCGCAGGGAAACGTTCCGATCGGCAGAACTTCGTTGCGATTCTTGAAAAATAAATCAGAAGATGTTCCCGAATGTGAAGACATTCGAAACTCTATTATTACATATGATCGCGAGTTCCTTATGAGTTGCGCTAACTCTCCATTGAGTCAAAACATGTCAATTGTAATCTCAGAAATCGCTAACAAATTACCTGATATTTTGCGCGATAATGGCCTCAAACAAAGCAAATTATTGAACTCATTGCCCGTCAATAATAGTCAAAGTGCTTCCAATTTCACTCAAAACAATACTTATGAACAGTGGTAACTATTTTTGTTAAACTACTACTTGAACAGTAAACATAACTATTTTATTACCAAATATTCAAACAGTTATAAAACGTTGAAATTTTTAAAACTTGGTTTTGTTTGAATATAATTATTGAACATTTACAAAAATTTTGAATAATTATTAAAACTATTTATTGTATTCATATTCATATTAATTGTATTAAAAAAAACATTTTTCAAATCAAACTTTTTAATAGATCTCAAACTTTACTTTGTTTTAAAAAAATTATTTCTAATAATTGAATTTTTTAATATTTGAAAATATTCTAATAAATTGAGTGATCACAGCTTTGCATCGAAATCTCACTTAAGCTGTCAATGAGTTTGGTGAGTGAATTGTCAGACTCACCATCACATCAAAATACAGTATTAATTATAATTTTCGGTTTTTGGGGTTTTTCTATTAGTAAATATAAATGGATTTTGATGAAAAGTTTTTTTGGATAAACTATATGTTGGTTGGAACATTGGGCTGAAAGGGTGTTCAATTTCACTTTAAGATTAGGTGAATTATTGATGTAAATTCTCCCATAGAAAATGAATGATAATTTCTGGTGAATGCATACTATACTAGCTTAAAAATGATTGGATACGTGTATTTTGTTTGGCTCAAAATCGCTTAACTTAAGTATAGGGCAGCGCATCAAACTTGAAAATTACCAAAATTCAATTAACTGCAGCTTAACATCCACTCATCCGAGATGATTAAGACTGGAGTTATATTGAAAGTTTTCTAATGGTCTATACAGAGCTTGTATCAAATCTTATACAATATGTGATCTATATTTCAGATCTAATTCAGTAAATAGTTTTTCTCCATCATAAACTCCACTATTAATTGAACTATATATTTGATATTTTGATAATTAAAATTTTACAAAGGAGATAAACTCTCACTGAATAAGACATACAGTAAAATATAATTCATATATAAGATTTGATACAAACCCTGTAAAGAACATTAGAACAAAGCTATGAGATCAGGTTTCCTGAGAAACATGCACGAGTCGGTTGGAACAATTGCAACAAAGTACAGTACATTGCATTAGAAACCTACAATTTGACACCCTTTTCAGCCCAATGTTCTTCCCAAAATGTTTTTATCAAGAAAAAAAATTTGATCGAAATCCGTTAATATTTACTAATAGAAACCCTCAAAACCGAGGAATACATTATGGCGAAGTGTGTATACTGTATACCAGGCTTACTATCTTTTGCCGTGGACACAACCGGACCCTTTGTTTTTTTCAAAATTTTTTATTCTTTTTTGAATAAAATGGAATTAATAGTTGAAAGTATATTTAGTATTAGATTTGGCGCATTAGTCATTTGTTCATTATCTTTAGCCAAACAGTGAAATTGAGAACTATTTAAATCAAATTTAAGAGCAGAACATGGAATACAGTATTTAATTAAGTTTTTGAACCTAAACCGGACATTTATAGCTGTAGTCCGGTTGGACCTCTGGACTGCCACCCGGACAGCACACTGCCAAACCTGACAGTGGCGACTCTGATATTTGCTGTAAATGCATAACATCTCTGTAGTGAGCTCTGTAGTCATCTCATTGGTCAGCACATCTCACCCACAATCCCAAGAATGGATTTAATTCTCGCTCTGCTCTCACGTGTTTTGCGTTTAAACAAAAGTATTAAAAAGAGTGTAATTTAAGTACAAATAAATCAAATTTTAATGAATTTAGTTTTAATTGAACATAACTTCAAAATGAACACGAATTTTAAATAACAATAAATTTAAATAAATGTCAAATCAAATGTTGAATACAATAAATGTGAAAAATAAGAACATTTTTGAAAAGAAGTGATTAAGTGATTAAATCAATGAATCGATGAATTAGTGGCTAATGATTGAGAGGTATGAAAGTTGGGGAGAAAGTAAGTCCTGAGTTCACTATTAAGTCTTGCGATCTCAGAGTCAACTCTTTCCAAATCTTTGACCGCAAGAGTGAACTGAATAACGCCTTCGCCTGTCTTTGCAAAGCCATAGTTAGAAATGACATCCATTAGTATTTGTGTAGCGATTGGAAACACGAACTGCATGTGTCTCATGGTATCCATTTGTCGGTTGTGTCCCAACCCATGCGTACTTATGTCTGACTTATGTTTGGCGTCACTCATGAGTTGATAATTGTTGGGCTCATTCATGGCTGCGATCACTTCACTCAGCGCTGACTTGGCTTCCGATCGACTCAACTGTGGCACTGATTCACTAGAAGTCGAAGAAGCCATTCATCGGTCTATTTATGTCTCAAACAATCGATTTCTATGAATCGATAATTAATTAAATCTTTAATTATTTGTTTAAATATAAAATTGATTTTTTGAAAATTACAGTAAAAGTAATTAAACATTACTTCCCATTAATTACGTCTCACTTTTGCCAACTTTTCTCATATTAAGCATTGACTTAAGCATTAAAATAATTGATTTACGAATAGTTAATATACTGTTTAATTAAATAAACTTTTAAACAAAATTAATATTAATATAAATTTAAATATTTAAATGTTTGCATTCAATAATATTTTGTCAAAATATTTAGCCTTTATTTCAATTGAGCTTTGGTTTCAATACGTTTGAGCACACATTCAATAGAAGATGTATTGCACTAAAGCCTAACCTTAACTATAATACAGTAATACTTTGTAAAGTGAAGTAATGCTTAGGTTTTTGTGCAATACATCTCTGCACTGAAGCCAACGCTTAGGGGAGAGCTCTTATACGCAGTGATAATCTCATGTTTTTCTCAATTATTATGAAAAGAGCTCTCACTAGAGGTCGAATCGAATCGACGAAAAAGTGAGTCAAAAAACGTTTAATTTCTTAAACTTAAAGAGACTTTTGTATTGTAAAACTCATAGAGATATTGCATAAAAAGGACACAAAACTCTTGTGTCAGTTATAATACATTTGATCGAAAGTTTGCAAATTTCTAATTGTTTCTTAAAATTAAAAGATTTGAAATTTAATTATAATTAGAGTTAAGTCAAAAGTAGAGTCAATTAATTAATTAATTACTTAAAGAGTTGAATGTTTGGAAGAAAAGGGAAATGAGTTTAAACGGAAGTGAAAGCGATTGCATTCGATATGAGGGCAAAGAATTGATTCAAATAATTAAATGGAAAGTAAGGGTCGGCTCAAGAATCGGACAAATGTCTCATTTGCTGTTCAGTTATCGTATTTGTAACGAAAATCTTGAGCCGATTGGAGAAGAGCTGCGCTTGAAATGCAAAAAAATAGGTGTAATAATAGAGAAATTGGTGAAAAGAGAAGGAGATATAGTATTACCAAATGATATAATCATAGAATACATGAACTGTTTGCACAACACCATAATGAAGGACTTGTGCGCCGACTGCGGCGCAAACATCAACGCATTGGACGCAAACGCCAGACAACGCATCGTAGAGCTCACCAACGTCTCAATGATTCATTCCGTGCCTGAGCTCAGAGTCAGCAAAGAAAGGGCCGAGACTTTGGGCAGAGCTGACGAACTCAGACTTCTCAGGGACAGAAAACTCGTATTACTCGTCGATTTGGATCAGACTATCATTCATTCGACCAATCATTCGGTGCCCAATGACATGCCTGACGTGCATCACTTCCAACTGTACGGCCCACAGACCCAGTGGTATCACACGAAGTTCAGACCGCATACCATTCAGTTTCTTAAATCCATTTCTAAGCTCTTTGAACTCCATATTTGCACATTCGGTGCGCGCCGTTATGCACATGAGATCGCAAACCTTATAGACCCCAAAGAGCTCTACTTTCCTAAAGATCGTATACTATCTCGAGACGAATGCTTTGATCCGACATCAAAGACAGGAAATATGAACTCATTGTTTCCGTGCGGAGACGCTATGGTTTGCATTATTGACGATCGCGAAGACGTCTGGAATTTCGCTCCAAATTTGGTTACTGTTAAGCCTTACATATGTTTTCGCGACACCGGAGATATAAACGCACCCGAAAAGCCTGTCTCTGAACTGTTTGTCAATGAAATGATTGGAAACAGTGATAAAACTTCATCTTTCAAAGAGAGTACAAAAGTGGTTGAATATAATCCTATTGAAGGGAAAGTTGATCACCAAATAAGTGAAAAAGAAGTTGAAAACAGTGAAAGTAATGAAGAAAATACTTCAAAAACTGTTGAAATGAGTGATAAAATCATAAAAAATGACGAATCAAGTGATGAAAAGATAGGTTTAACTGATGAGACAGTTCTGGAAAAGAATGAGAGCACAGAGGAATCGAAGAGTGAAGAGAAGACTGAAGAGAAGACTGAAGAGAAGAGTGAAGAGAAGAGTGAAGAAAAGATTGAAGAAAAGATTGAAGAAAAGATTGAAGAAAAGATTGAAGAAAAGATTGAAGAGAAGAGTGAAGAGAAGAGGGAAGAGAAGACTGAAGAGAAGATTGAAGAGAAGAATGAAGAGAAGAGTGAAAAAATAGAAGAATCGAGTGATGAAATCACTTCAAAACACATTGAAATAAATTCAGAAATGGCTGAAAGAGTTAACGAAATGAGTGACGAGAAAACCTCAACAATTGATACGATAGAAAATGTTCTAAAAGAAGAACAAAAAGAGTTGACGACTGAAGAGAATTCTGATGCTTCACATAATGTAACAAAAAGTGAAAAAACAATTGACGAAAATTTGACTGAAAAAAGTGCAGAAAAGCAAAGTTCCGCAGAAGTTACTGAAGAAAACACGGAACAAATTCAAGTGAATGAAGAAAACGATAAACGGAAAGCTATTAATGACGACAATGACGACTATTTGCTATATTTGGAAGAAATCTTGAGTCGGATTCACTTAGAATATTATAAAGAATATGACGAGAAAATAAAATACAAGACAGAAGCAGAAGAAATAAAAATTCCAGATTTGAAAGAAATAATCCCAAGAGTGAGGAAATGTATATTAAGAGGTGTTAATATAGTGTTCAGTGGTGTCATTCCAACTAATATTCCTCCAGAAAAGAATAAGTTGTATAATATCGCCAAAAACTTTGGCGCAACGGTTACTCCAGAAGTGGTAGTTGAGGGCTCGCCAAAGACAACGCACTTAATAGCTGCCAAATGGGGAACTGTCAAAGTCAACAAATGCATTAAATTGAGAAACATATGGATTGTAAACCCTCTTTGGCTCTATTGTTGTGCTGAGCGATGGGAACGAGTCGATGAACGACTTTATCCTTTAGATAAAGAAGAGTTTCCTCACGAAAAAGAGAGACAATTACTTAAACAAACTGCTGAGTCAAGTGTTAAAAATCAATTCTTCACTCAATCGAGTGCTAAAACACAAGTGGCCAACACTTGTCCAGTATATGATCCCAAAACAGGTAAACGTATTCGTGTTGAAACTCAAAGCACAGAAAACGCTTTTTTAGGCCTTAAGCCCGAAACTGAACCAAAAAGTGGAGAAAGAGATGCCAATAAAATGCTTGAAAAAAGTCGTCAAATACAACCTCACAATATGTTAGACTTTTCGCCACTTTCAGTGTTCACCAAAAATGAGTTGCAGAGTATGGGCAAAGAAGTAGACGACGCTTGCAGTGAAGGCGACGCTATGAGTACTGGCAATACTGATAGTGAAAGTGATATCGATGTCGAAGAAATCAAAGATGACATTAAAGTTGATAAAAGACGAGAACGTGATTCATCGAGTGATGAAAGCATTAACGATGACTGTCCTAAGGGTTGGTCTAAGAATAAGAAGCAGAAGAGATCTGTTGCAAATGTTTTTAATTTAGAGGAAGGAAATGATTCCACAATAGACTCATACGATTTCGACAAAATGCGTGCTATTGATGGCGAAGACTCTACTGATGAAGAGTCGATCGGTTCTGTTGATGAAGAGATGGCTTTAGCCGTCGAACGAGAATTTCTTAATTAATTGAGTTTTAATGACTTTTTGCATATCCTCTAATGAGTGCATTTCATTTGTGTATTCATCTAATGCTGTAAATTATATAACACTTACATTTTATTATATCATAATATTATTAATTTATTGTATTTATAGCCAAAGGTTATAAACTAATAATAATCTAAATTTATTCTAAAATGTACACAAAATTTCCTTTCGATATACATTACTGTAAATGAGCACAATGTTAAAAAAGACTAAACTAAATATTTACCTAATTATTAAAATTCATTTTGTAGTGATTTTCATTGATTTTAAAATATTATTAATACAAATATTCATCAAACAGAATGTTGAATCAATTCTCACTCGATGTTTATTAATATATACAAATGTTTTATAAATAGTCATAAACAGGTGTAACAGACATTGACAGACATTGACAGACATAGGTCTCAATTTTCATATCTGTTAAATCGATTTAACAGTAATTAATAGCTTAGATTTAACTAAAAAAAATAGTTGTATTGTTTTGGTATTATTTTATTGAACTCAAGTTTTATTCTATTTTAGAATTGACTCATAGACTAATTCACTTATTAAG
>JAUJYT010001737.1:0-10643 GCA_033996565.1 Nanhermannia nana
AGAAATACCACTACTGGTAATTCATTGCAGGGATTTTTACTAACGAGTCATTTTATGCAAGCATTTTGTTGTATAAAACAATAAATAATTAACTATTTTGAAACCGAAAGCAGGAAAATACTTATTTGTAATTCGTATTATAAATTGGTATAAATTAATAACAATACTCAAACTCACTCTCTAACTGACGTTTTCCTCTTTGGATGGCATCAAAACTGAAATATAGGACAAAAATTAGACTTTCTATTGTTTGAATAAATAAATAAATTATGATTTCAATTATAATTAAATAATAATTTAAAGACAACTTATTATTAGTTACAAAACTTACTTGAGTGCAATCTCTCATTTAAACTTTTTTTATAGTTTGTCCTTATGATTGATCAAGTGTTTAATGCTTCTTAAAAAATACTTTATAAAAGCCATTACATAATTGAAATAATGACTTAATTGTAATTCTACTCGAATTAGTTTAAAATGCTTAATCAGAATCAACAAATTAATGTTATAAAGACATGTTTATTACAAATAAATGAATTTCATGTTAACATTCTGTAAATCATTCTCTTTTTTAAGATGAAATTTGATAAAACATGAAAATAATTTAGGATTTCTTTAAAATTTTGATTATTTTTAGAAAAGAAAAATATTTGAAACCCTAATAGGGATAAAACAACTTAATTTACATAATAAAATGGTTCGAAAGGCATGATTATATGCAGATCAACACATAAATTATAATGAGCTGTATCTTCTTCTATGCATATTAAGTAATAAACTTAAATAACTTGGTTTTTAAACCAAAAATTTTTTATATCTGTGTCACGTTTATTAGAGACAAAATAAATAAAAATTAAGACATTTAGCATTCAATTTGCTATTATGTAAATTTTCATAGATTGAAAAGTTCGGGATTTTATTTATTTTTAAAGAATACCATATTATTATTCTCTTTATATAAGAAGTGTATATAAGAAGTGTATATAAGAAGTGTATATAAGAAGTGTATATAAGTTGAGGAATGAACAAAAAAATAATTTAATTCTTATGTTATGTTCTTATGTTCTATAGTTATGAACTTTATGAAAAAAGGTCAAAATCATAAGTATTTTTTAACTATTAAAGAAAAGTCGATTTATGCATAACTTAAAATATTTAGTATTTTTTCCTTCAGGTGAGTCAATGTTTGAAAAATGAAAAGAAATTATTTAAATAATAAAATTGTAAACTTCTATTATAATAATTTGGCGTTTAATTAATTTTACGACTCTGTGAGAAATTTAGCTTTACTTATGACAAAAAACATGACAAAAGAGTGAACATTAAATATATGTCTAAATATTAGAATTCACGCAATGATAATGTATAACTCGGAGTTACAAAAGAACTTGTTTAGAATCAATCACAATAAATGTTTAATCAAAGACAGCAGTTCTCCTTCAAGTCTATTCTAAATCACAAAATGTAATAATAGTTGTAATCGTGTATCACTTTGAATGTTGTCATGCAATTAATTTTGCAGAAACATACATATAATAAATTATGAACTAGAACTCAAAACGTAGATTACTTACATTCCATTGCATAATAAGAACAAAACTTAAAAAATAAAAATTTGAGAAAAAATAATACAATGGAGTTATGCTTGAGTTACAAAAAGTCATATAATATTTAGTAAACGTATAGTAAACTAGACTCAGATTTAGTTAAGTTAAAGAATAATTGAAATAATTATTACACAATTAAGAGGTTGACTATTAGGTTATAATAGAAATATTATACAGAAAGTAACCATAATTAAAAGCAATTGATGCTATGATACTGGCTTATTACGAATGAATTATTAATAATTTTTGAGTCGTTTGTATTTATCCTAATTATAAATGATTGCATTTGGTTTCATCTCAACACTAATCTTATTCCCACGCATTTAGTCAAATCCTGTTTCTGGCATTTAATTAATCTTCAGAATAGATATAATTTTGAAAAATCATTGCAACATATAGTTTATTAGTTACAGTATGATTCTGACAGCTTCTTATGCAACATTTTTAACTTAAATATTAAAATTGATGCCTAGTTTGCATTTAAATGGCTTTTATTTATTAAAATCCTATTCAATAAAATATGGATCATATGATATCTGACTAAATGGCAAAATTTGATTTCCCATGAAATATCACTTTAACGAATGCTATTATGATATTAGCAGTAATGCCATGTCATCAATAACTCTGTTTTGTACCAAAACTATACATTAAAAGCTCGCTTACAATACTAAAACACATATACATTATGAGCACATATTTTTATCTGTTCATCAGAGCGGTCAGATTCTTATTTATTATATATTTGTTTGACACAAAGCATTTCTTACTAACACATTGCTGTCGTGTATGGCGACCTGAATTGATTAGATTCTTAGATATTTACGACTAAGCATCAAAAGAATTCTCCAAATGTCCGAAAAACATCAGTTGTTCGCTCACTCTGTTTGGCATTTTTCTATGTCTCAGAGCATATGCTGTTGAGTCTAAGCTGAATGATGTACACAAAGCAACGAAACTGGACTGAAATGAAGGACAAACTGAAGTGTTGACATTTGTTAATATGAATGCCAACAAATAAATTCAATCCTAATAAACAAACCAATGCCAAATCAATGCAACCACTGCTCTATAAATACGTGACTAATTATTAGACAAGTGTTACAATAGGTCTAACTTTAAATTTTTCGAAATAAGTTTTGTGTTAAGGTGAGACACAAGTAATCTTTTATATCTAGGATAAACACAAACAATACCAAAACTATTATTAAAAGTTAAAAATTTCATTAAATACTTCAAACGGGATAACGGAAGAGAAGTTTCATTCAATTTCTAAAATTATGTAAACTATTGATAAATAAGCGCTACTGTAAGCTTACTTAAGGCTTAAATACAGTATTATACCGTCTAACTGTACCAGCTAGAAATTTACATCCAAGAAAATAATTCATAAAATTGATAAAATATGTGAAAAATAAAATATTCATTCGTAATAACAAATTAAATTAAAAATGTCTCAAATGTTAAACATATTTGAGCTAAAAGTTCATTTACGATAAAAAAATATATAGAAATTCTTATCATTCATTAAATAT
The DNA here is from genome assembly GCA_033996565.1 of Nanhermannia nana. Taxonomy (NCBI): domain Eukaryota; kingdom Metazoa; phylum Arthropoda; class Arachnida; order Sarcoptiformes; family Nanhermanniidae; genus Nanhermannia; species Nanhermannia nana. The sequence goes on from JAUJYT010001737.1 coordinate 3,143, forward strand.
TACTGTATGTTAAGCTATCAAATAATTTGATAGCAATAAGGGTCATAAAATCAATAAATATATTTTTATCATAAGTTAGTTTCAAGTTTTACGACTAAATTAATGAGTTTTATGAAATTCAAAGCAAGATATTTCTGGATGTGATTCAAAGCGATATTTGGTTTTGAATGATATAACTTTAAACACACACATTCTACACACGCGAGTGCAGAACTAAAATATAGATTTTTGAATCAAATAATAGTCAAAGTATGCTTTCTTCAACTTAAGCTGTTAAGTGTGAAACTTTTCAAAATGCAGTTTATCCCCGAATCTCATCCGAATATCATCTTATCAATAATTTCATGAGATTTTCCGAACCCATTGCTTTTCAAAACTTTTTTTGGTTGAGTGATGGTATTGAGCGGTATTGTGTGTGTCATTCATCTTAAATGCACAGCCGTAACTAGGGGTGGGCTGGGGGCTATAGCCCCCCAAAGATTTTTGAACAATTAAGTGTAGGTCTGTAGCAATTTTTAAAAATTACCATATTTTGAAGTTTTCCTATGTTTAGCCCCCCCAAGCTGAAAATCCTGGTTACGGCGCTGCTTAAAAGATTGCGATATTTTTCTTTAATTAATTTAACCTCATATTGTTGGTGATTTTTAAGTAAATTTTTAGTGATTTTAGAAAAACAAATTTCAATAAACAGTATTCAACTATTTTTTATGATAATAGTGAAGAACAAGGTTCTCCTTCTGTGTTTTTCTAAATTCATTATACAGTATATTTATCTTATTTGAAAGTTGATATTTTTTAAATGATTGAAATGTAAACATTTGTAGCGAAAGGAGATTTTTGCTTCTTTTCTCTTTGATTTAATGCGAATATTGCTGATTAATTTTTTTTATCTTTAATTTAATTCTTAAAGTGTGCTCTTATGAAGTGTGCTCTTCATAATCGTATTGCATTCAAACCAATTTAAACAGCACTTAAGTCAACGATTTCGGGATTATTCCTTCAAAAACATACTTAGAATTAATTGAGATAAAGTCGAGTGTTTTAAGACAAGAATTTAAGTACAATTTAGATAATTGTAAAAGGATTTCAATTTTAATCCACGTCCAAACAGATTACATCTCATTTCGCGGAATTTCCAAAATTTCGGAACTTTTACTTAAAAGAAAACTTAATTTATTTAATGTATGAGAAAAGTTAGTATTAGACAACTCTTTCCATTAATCATTAATCTGATTATTAGTTAGCATTAATAAAACTCGTATCAATTTGTCGCCACTTATATACAAATATAGTAAATTAATTAAAACGTTGACTTAATTTATTCGGCTATAAATGATAGAGAAAGATGACACAAACTAATGAATGTAAAACTAACTGATGGAGGAATCAAATGTATACAGAAATATATTTCTGTAATTCTTAAACTCAAAGTAATTTCTATATTGAAGCCATTCCTTAAATCAAAAGAGTGGACACAAAATAGATTTAAACAATAATTTCTATTTGAATAAATTAAATAAATTCTGAACTGTATAATAACTGTAATAATAACTTAATTTTATTAATAAATTAAAATTTTTTTACAATAAATAACTAAATATAAGTGATATATACTATAAAAACATATTTGTAGATAAATTACAAAAATTGTGAAATTAATCTAATAAAGTGAATAACAAACTAAAGTTATGTGTGTTTGATGTATGTATGTCTTTAAGCGGCATCACTTGCTTCTTCTTTTTTGTCTTCAGTAATATCTTCTTTTTTGTCTTCAGTAATATCTTCTGATTTGTCAATAATAGTAATAGGAATGACTGTTTCGTTATTTGGAGTTTGTTTGAGCGGCGCTTCGATTGAAAGTTTTCCGTCAAGTGATAGCTTAGAAGTCATTTGTTCCAAATCGATGTCTTTTGGGATTTCATATCTTCGCGTAAATTGTCTGCTAACGAATCCATTTTCATCACGTCTTTCGTCATGTTTTCCTTCAACGATGAGATCTTTGCCAACAGTTTTGACTTTAATGTCTTCGGGTCTGAAATTACTGACATCTAACTTGACCTCAAACTTATTTGATTTACTGGTTTTGCAAATTTTGGGCGAAGACATGACCAGTTCTGGATCTGATGACAAACGGAGACGCTTTCGAGCATTATATTCTTCAATGCCAAGCATTTCGAGTAAGTCTTGTTCGAAGTTATCTCGAGAAACAGTTAAGAACAACATATTTTGTGAGTTTAATAATTAATTAAATGACAACTTTTTAAACTTTGTAAAAGAAAACACTTTTTTAAACTTTTTAAACTTTTCAACTTGTTTGACAACTTTATTGAATTGCTTATGCGATTCATTGCCAATACAACTGCTTATATACTTTTGTATGTATTTCTACCACACTCTGGAAAATTCTCGTTATATAATGTGTGACTGCGTAACAGTTATAGCATTACTGCTGTAGAAATTTCTAGTAGTTTTCCACCGCTTCTACTGTTTATCGCTCACGTTTTTAGTCGCATGTTATTTGCTTTAGCAATAAATCATTAATTTTTTGAAATTTTTAACTCTTGTCATAACAAAAACAAGTTTACTCTACATTAAAAATAGATTTGACATTTCTGTTTGTCTTTTACCCCTTTTTATTATTTTATACCAATTTTTTAAATGTCTTGTAATAATATTGTAAAAATAATTTTTTGCGCTGGCATTTATCTGGTATTTATAGGCAAAACAATTTACAAATACAAATAAGCTTTATTATAGATTGAATATATATTTTTGCTGTTGCCCCCTATTGCTGGCCCAACCAAAAATTTCTGGGTACGGTACTGCTTAACGTGTAAAATATTACTTTAGACCTTTTTATATTAAAGTTTATTATAAAAATTATACAAAACCTTAACTTAAATTATATTTTTGCAATTTTGTCCATTTATAGGAAGAATATTTCTAATGCTGATAAGTAACAAATATGTTATGTCTATCCCTAGCTGAACAGACTGGAGTCCGAACCCCACACGAAGGGTCTGTACCATTAAAAACTAAAAATTTTAAAGTAAAAATAAAAGACAAATTACTATATAATAAGCATTATTTCATTTATTAATAGAGATTTATAATGAAATCTAATGTTCCATTTAAGAGCTTATCCTTTATAAGAAATATAAACTAACGGATGTAACATATGATGTATTACACATACTTTAGTTCTAAGAATATTATTTATTGACTGGTATTACTTAATGATAAAGTTTAAAATTTTGATTAACTAAAAATATGATATCACGGATGACCTGCACTCAGTTCACAAGCTTACAGATTGCATTATTTCAATATTATATAAACTTTTTAATAAGCTCAACAAGTTATGGACAATAGTTCCATGAAAAATAAAAAGTATAATTCTATAAATTATATTATAAATCGAATTAATGCTGTTTTGGATATGCATGAGCTAAAGTACGTCAAATCATTATCTATAATAAGCTATTTATTTAGAAATAAAAATTAGTAATAATTATTGTTGAACACAATAAAACGCGTGCAATAGAACTTGTGTTCAGATCTTCTTTAAGTATTTTCAGACTATTAACTATTTTGCAATAATCTATTAATTATTTCTCAAAAATGAAGTAGGCTTGAGATTAAAAATTAATCCTTGAATCACATTATATTATGGTATAGAGTTGTGAAGGAGTTAATATAGAAACCGATACTGGCATTGAAAACATGTTTATTATAAACATTTGTAAATTATAAAAACAACTTTAATGAAGAATTCATAGTTTTATTGAACATCAACCAAACCAGCTGCCTGTCTATGGAGGAAATGAACAATAATAATGATACGTATAGCGTTAGTCATAGAAACATAGATAAGCAATACAACGATAAGTTATAATCAATTAGACAATCCATGTAAATAAACTTAGTTTATCAGTAGTTTCAATATCTGTAGTTCATTTCAAAAGTTCCATGTCTTGTCATTTATGATGAATTTCATACGAAATATGTTCAACACATCGCCAGATGAAGAAACCGAAATCGATCTCATGAACAAATTAATGGATATAATTATAAATCACGCCAAAGAATATCATTTAATACAATTCGATCCGTTTATTCTCAGACAAAGGCAAACTATTAATTTCAATGCTTATGGTAAGTAAACGTCTGAAAAATGATTATTTTTTAATTTTGATTAAACTATAATTATAGCAACACTTATCATAAATAATCTTCAAGTAACTGGCGCAACAAATTTCAAGAAGATCAGCAACAATACGAACATTTCACTGAAAGGGGAAAAGAGATTTACCATAGGCTCAGATGTGGACTTAACTGACTTAAAAATAGATGTTAACTTTGACGCCAAATTAGGTGTTCCTAAATATCGGATTCATTTGAGGCAAAAGACAGCCTGTATTACAATCAAAAGATGTGTTTTCTATTTTGAATTTGTAGTTAATGTGAGCGAAAAGTTTGTCAAACTTAATAAAGTGATGCTTATATCAAATGATAAAATTGTTTGCAAAACTGAAGGCTTTATTTGGCCCTTCAATATGACTGCAGACACTCTAATTAGAAAAAATATCGAAGAGTTTATTTGTGATAATCAGAATGTACTCGAGGATATGACCAGAAAAGCCGCCAATCAGTTCTGTGATCCGCATGACGTTTACCACGAATTGAAGAAGAATAATGAGTTTACCAAAATTATTAGACGAATCAATTTTGATTAATACAGGCTTTTGTGGAACAGCTAATTACCAATTATAAACATTCTTCTGGAACAGCTAATTATCAATTATAAGACTTTCAACAGCATAATCAACAGTTTAAGTCTTGTTTTATATTTTTAAACATTTTTTAGAGCTGTTTATAATAAAACTTATTTATTTATAACTTTGACATAATTGTAATAATGATAGAAAAGGCGCAGAAAATAATTAATTTTTTACATTCATAACAATTCAATGTTTATTATTTTTGTATAAGTCATGACAATATCTTCATTAACCTATTTTTGAAGTATCTGTTATACAGTATTACGTTCCACATATTTCAATGTTAATTAATTATGGACTAGTTATAAATCTATAACTCCTATTCAATTATTTATAATTTGATCTCATCATCATTAATATTGTAGAAGTATTTTCTAAATAATTTTCATTTTTTTCTAAAATTTCTTAAACTTATTAATAAAATAATAGTATAGCGAACAAAACCTTCAATAATGTTTCAATATTTAGGTTTATTTCATTTTTTCAATAGTCTTAAGACAGACTAAATCAGAACAATTAAAAAATAGTTAAGCGAAAGAACACTATCAAGAAATTATTGCGAACTGTTATTAAGCTTTGAAATTTGGTTCAAAAAATAGTTACTTATGTTGTTATACACAAGAGTTAAAAGCTTTAAATGAAGACAAAGTAAAGTATCTATTTCTGCGAATCAAAAGTTCAATGATTTGTATTGGGATGAAAAGTCTAAGATGTTGTAGTGTTATAACAATTAGAGGCAAAACGACATTAAAAACCCATTAAATAGTGGGAAAGTATCTGAACTTAATTAACATAAATTACTAAAACAAACAGATGGCAGAAATTCATTATTAATGAATCATTTAATTTCTACTTTAATATAAATGAAAGCTTTCTCGCTATCGCTTCACCATAATTAAGAAAATTATTAAATTCGCTTAAATTAACCAAAAGGTCATGCCATCAGTCGATTGCATTAAATCTTTGTAACAATTATCAAACGATAACTACCGACACATATTTTGAAGTCAATGGAACAGAAAGCTATCGGCAGAGAGTTGGCTATAATTTGATTAACCATTTGAGAGAAAATATATTAAAGTATTAAATAAAACAAAATTATTAGAATATTTTTATTTGAGAATCCCTTAAATGATTTTCAGCATAAGTTTGTAACTAATTTGAAAATAGCTGCACAAATACAGGCATTAATTAATGGCAATTAAATTGTAATGAATCACAACTTGAGGTATAAGTAATTAGGAGTAGAAAATAAATTAACTTATTTGAGCCGTTATTAAAAGTTTTAGTTTAAAAAGTCTACAAAAACTAAGCTCTAAGAACACATACAGTAAGTAAATGCGAAACTAAACAAAACTAAATGAGAAAAAATTGCCTAAAAATAAATAATTAAATTATTGAGATAATCAAAAATTCACTTCAAAACAAAAGTGAATCCATTAGTTTACGAGATTTGTTCAGTAAAGACTTGTTGTCACCGAAGAAATCTCTTCAGTGATTAATTTGATTCCAATTCATTCAAAAAAGAGTTTTTTTGAACATTTAAATTAATAATAATTTCATTTGCAATCATTTTCCTGCGCCGGACAGCGAAATGTCCATAAATTTTCTTTTAGCAAAACATAACCACCACTTGGATGGCTTTCCCGTCTCTTTATCCCAAACTCTTTCGGCAACTCTGAGACCACATTCTTGTCTTAATTGCAGGAAATATTGTCTCATAAGGTCCTGTTCTTCACAAGTCGATGGCTTTGCATAGACGGCGTTCAACGGAAAGCCCGGATCTCCTAAAGTGACAATTAATTCAACAATTTATCAAAAAATATCTTAAACTACAAAAACATTTAAAAACTGACACAAACTATACGTAAAAACAATAATAAGTTATTAACAAAACGGTTATAAAAACAAATACAAAAATAGTATTAAACAAAACACAAGTGAAAGAAATGAGTATTGAATTAAACGTTCGCCTAATATGAAGAGCAATACCGGGAATATCGAATCGAGAGATGGCCAGAGAGTACATCTCTGCCAACGCCTGCTCTTTAGTGTTGAGTCGCTGTAAACGCTTCAGACATTCAGTTATATAAAGTGTTAAATATATTAAAACGCGATCACTGTTAGACTGTATTTCGTAGGTCTTGAAGAAGACGTTGGGCTTGAAATAGAAGAGCGACTCATCGATGATATCCATCTCTGTACTATTGCTGTCATTCATTTGATTGTTGTATTGATGAACAGGTCCGCGAAATTTCGTCCGAAACGACAGTAAAGCCATGTTTCCGATGCTCTCGTTTGAGACCAGCTTTGAATGATATGATGGCATCTCTTATAAGGTCTTAATTTTGTTTTATTTATATTATTGTTTATTATCTTTTTTGATTAACTTTTCCATTGCGTCCATATTTATGTGCTTTTGATTTTTGGCTGTTTTTGTTGTCATAGAAACACTTCAACAGAGATTGTGTTTCAAATGTTTTATTTTAATTTTTAAATTTATGCCTTTTTTATATGGACTATAATTAGTATTATAGCTATTATGGTATTTATAAATAGTATTAATTTGTTTTATTAGTTGAGTTAAATTAATTTTTTCGTAAAATTTCAATACTTAGGTAAATTGGGCAAAACTTAAGTAATTTTTTAGTGGGAGATAAAAGTTTTGAACTCAGAAAAAAGTTTTAAAAACTTGATTTTTCAAAAATATTTGCATTTAT
>JAUJYT010001738.1:0-10637 GCA_033996565.1 Nanhermannia nana
ATTTTATCAGATAATACACTTTATCTTTACTTTGAATTACACTCAAACCACAATAGACTCATTTTGGGTGACGTCGTCTTGTTTTGATCCAAACAAGAGTACAATTGGTGAAAGGGTAGTTAATTTTGCAATTTGGATGAAAAGCAAACAGTCTAATACTTAACGCATAATGTAATGTTTTGTTACATACCATTACTTCAATAGAGCAAAGTTATGCGACCTTTCAGTTATAGCTTTTACACATACACTCTCTAACATATTTGGTTTACTTTAAATTTTGGCACAAACTCTACTTAAAGCGACTTAAAGAAGTTGAAACCATTTTCAATATTGTAAAGAAGCGATACTATGATTTGTCTAAAGATAATCTTTTAATATATGTTTTGCTCTTCAAATACCAGATCACTCTTTGATATTCTATTGTTCTTTCATATTAATGATAAAAACACGTCAATAATATACTATTCCTAAAAATTGTAATACTACTACACCTTTACTAGTATTTGCTTTTGAATTCTTTGTCTATAACTCATTCAATTCATCTGATATCAATTCTTGAAATTATTTGATTTCACTAATGAAATGTGATATTAATATCGTTTAATAGTGAATTGAAGTGAAGTCATATTTGAGTTAAGCTTTAAGGATGAAGTGACACATATGCGTACATTCATGCTGTAATACTTTCTCTAACACTCAAGTGCTGTGATTTTGTACAATTGTTTTTCCATCAATTCTAACTATTATCTAATCTCAGTATATCTTGAGTTGGTGGTGCTTTCAATTAAAGTATAGGTGGGTAATAAAGAAGTTTAATAAAACAAGAAAAGATAAAAACAACACTTCGACACATTTTGAATGTTATATTCATCAAAAATATAACAGTTATTAATAAGTTTTATGAGATAAGTAGATATCGTGTGAAACAATGATTTATCACTGTATTGAGTAACACAATGAGTAACACAGCCCCTCACACAGCCCCTCTGACAACAAGCGCTAAACCAGATAATCCTCCCATATCAGCACTTGAAGAGACTGCGACCGATCCAAATATATTTATATTTCCGACTCAATTGGTATCATTTGATTCTAAAAGTGGAAATTGTCCGGAAAACAACTTAGAAAACAGAATAATGAGTCGGTCGTTGTGGAAGAGTTCCGATTTACAACAGCATCACTTTAGACGCGTCACTGAAACGAAAAGATCGTTTTCAAAAAGCGTTTCCTTATCTTCTTCAAGTACTGTCTCATCTTCGAGTGCATTTACGTCTTCTTCCAGCTCAACACTAGCGTTGAGACGCGGAAAGAGAGGATTAATTTTACAGCCTTTGGGCGAATTGAAGCGACGCATTTTGCCCGGTGTTTCATATGAGTAAGTCTATCAAACAGAGTAGTATTCTTTATTATTCTGTATTATATGTTATCGATTATTATAATACTCTTTTTACGTTATAACTTAAGGTGTCTCTCAGATAAATGTGCACTAAAAATCGTGACATAAATAATTCAATTTTTATACTTTCTATATATTATAAGCAGATCAAAAGTTAACACGCCTTTAGGTTAGATAAAGGATCTCTATTTCATTCTATCAAATCCCATATATTTTAAGCTCAAATCAAATCAATCTTACTGTTTATAAGTTACTCCAATTAAAGCCAAAGTCATTTTTTTCACTATTCTTGTAATTATCAAATCTTCAATTTTTATTGTTGAATAACTAAACTGTGTTATTGCAATATTTTATTAAACTATTATTCTTTTTTTCATTACTTTTGCATAAACTTTTTTTTGAATAAAAGCTTTTAATAAAAATTTTAAGCATACTGTATGCTGTACTCTACATATTGGAAGCTACACACAACAGTACTCATAATAAACTATTCTACAGTAGATTCTCGTTATAATCAACTCTCGTTATAGGGAACGGATTTCATTTGCATTTGGGTGTTGCTTATAACGAGAGTCTACTGTATTTTATTTTTTATATTACTTGTAATTCCTAGAGATCAATATATTGGTTCAAATCGTACGAAAAGAAGTAATTAATAATTACTGTACTTAATGTACTAGTACTTAATGTACTAGTACTTAATAATTAATTAATCTCTAGTATTCACAAAAAATGTTACTTTCATCAGTTCAAGTCTTTTAATTTGTATTCATGAAAAATTTACAGCATTCTGTTCAATGTGTAGCTTTTATTCTATTATAATTGTAGGAATAATTCATATTTATTGTAAACAAAATACTGAATACTAACTCTGTGTATTGATTCTCTTCAAAACTCCTTTTGCAATAGAAATGGAGTAAACAGCAAAATATTATTATAATTATCATTTGAAAAATTATTGTTTCAATTACAGTAACTTGAAAAATATTAACACTTTATCTTACAGCTAATCTATATGTATACTGTATAAAAAAACTATTGGTTGAGTTGATTTATGATCCTGATTGAGACAAAACAATAATAGATTTTTGACAAATCTGAAAGAAAAAATCAAATTGAACCTTAAGTTTTGTATTTGAAGTTAAAATTCATTAAATCTAAGTTTGCGTTCATGTATGAAACAATGGTTTGCTAACAGTAAATGTAGTTTCTGTGTAAATTAATTAATTAACTCAATTTTGATTAGTTAGGTTTGAATAGTTATTTGATTTTATTCAAAGTTCTTATCATTGGATTTTTCACATTTATTTTTCTCATTTAATTGTTAGTTATATTTTTATTTATTGTCTTTCAAATATCAAATAATTCGATCAGAAAATTTAATTTTTAGATACGACAAACTCAATAGCCTTAGATTTGTAATAGATATGTACTCTGCCTGATATGGCTATTGCTATGAAATAAAATAGTTTCGTGTTTGAGCTCATATATTATTAATAAAAAATAATTAATAATACTGTAGTTAATTAAGTATAACTTTAGTTTGTTTTGTGCTGATAACGCATACTCTTTGTTTGTAACTAAATTAGTTTTATTTAATTTATTAGATTAACAAGTTTTAGAGCCAAACATTTATATAAATTAATCCATACTTTGCCGAAAAAGTTAACTAATAAATCATTTAAATATTAGAATCTTTTATGGACATAAAAGTTTAATAACTACATACCTGTAACTGATTTAAGCACACGTTTCAGTAACTTCTGACTTCGTGTAAATAATTAGAAAGCATAACAACAGAGTTTGCTGGTTTGATATACTATACAATAAATACGTAATAGTAATACAGCAGTTCTCAGACTTTTTGGTCTCTACTCACCTTCGAAGGCATTTTTGCTATCAATTATATCATAGAAAACAATGCTAAACAAAATCATTTTGCGACACACTTTTGGGTCGCGGTTCACCATTTGAGAGCCTCTCCTATAATAGATATACTTAATTCTTGACGTATGAATTTTGTATCTTATAAATTATAACTTATATTCAGTTAGAGATAAGAATGTGATTATCTATTTTATGTACCTATAAGTTCATTATAGAATAGGAAAACTTTTAATAATTTACTGAAACTTAATATACTGGTAATATACTTAATAGTTATTAAATATTATTATGTAAACTCACTGTAAACTGGTGTTCATAAAGTTTGTTACAGCAACCTAATCTTATATAATAATGACAGGATTCAGTCTGTCTGTCTCATGATGCACGCGAATACTGGCGACTATAGAACAGAACCAATGATATACTCAGGAGCAGTATCACCTGAAAGGTGCTCACTTGACACTCATTTTCCGGAAAAATGACTAGTGGCGGAGTTAGCGAAGTTAAGGCTACGCCACCAATGCATTTCAATAGGAAAATTGATAGACACGTTTCCAGTAATCAAAGTTTGCACTCCCGTTGCAAATAAACATTAATGTGAGCCTTTGTAACCTTCAATTATACAATTTTTCCCCATTCTTATGACTAGTATCTAATAGATATATACAGTACCATTCATTTCTGGTACAACTGTATTGTAAATTAGTAAATTTACAATACAGTATTAAATAATGTATTGTATTTTTCATATGTATATGACGAAAGTCGGAAATCATTGAATCCTGGAAGAGCAGTGCAGTGGGTCTAAAGGTCATAGGCATAAGCAATGGCTTTAAGAGACTATGGAAAATTTTAGCAAATGTATCAATTTTTAAAGGTTTCGTTGAGTTTTCATTTAAATAAAAAAGTATATTAATTATAGTTATTCTTGTGATTGTAATTCATAGCATAGAAACCCCCTTAATGTTTGATTCTGCTAACAAAATATTTTTAATAATTATTTACTAATTTTAAATCTTCCGTCTTATCTCTGGATTGATAACAATGATTAATTATAGTCTAAAGACTTGCTTTGAAATTTGTGATGACTTTAGTTTATTTGAAACCACATTTGAAAGTTTCAATGTGTTGAGCAATTCAAATAAAGAGAGACATATCTAAGATTTTAAAAATGCTGCCAATTATCAATTTAGGTTAAATAGGTTTCTATGTTTAGATTTTCAGGTTAAATGATGCTTAAAGTTTAATAAGTCCTCTTACTTTCTATCATCGACATCAACAAAGAATCTGTGGATGAGATCATAGATCGCAATAATTAGTGTTTTCTCAATAACTGCAATGCATTTATCATTAACTGATTTATATTTATCTCATTCTCTTCATGATTTTTGTAACTCATGGTAATTAAGTGAAACACATTGGTACAAATGCAAGCAAATGCTGTCACACTTTAAATAAACACTACTCACGTATTATGACAAAACCTTTCCTAATTGGAAATTATATAACTTCCACCCAATTGAACCTTTCGAAGAATTTATTAACTATTTTTAATTATACGCAGAAATCTGGTATTTTTCAATTCTTTCGATCTATTATCGAAAAAAGCTGTGCTCTCTTATAAGTTTACTGTTTATTTGTTCAGATCAAGATAAAAATGCAACAAATTCATGTAAATCTCCAAACTGGCAACTTATAAATCTAGTGCGTTGGCAATTGAAACATAAAATTGGAACTGTATCTTAAGCTAAGGTCGTCTTATTCAATATCAATATAATTTAATTTATTTGCCGATCAATTTGAGTGCCTTTCAATTGAGATGTTATTCTGGAATTGAATCTTGTTATAGGTTATAGTGTTTGAAGTACAATACTTGGTTATCTCCATTGCTATCAATTTGCCAAAGAATATACAGCTAACATATGAAAGAGTTCTCTTTTACTTATAATGATGTCTATCTTGCATTCTCATAACATTATTAGAATCTGATGAAATTGGGAAGTCATGAAATTATCTATTTGTCTCTGTCCGTCTCTGTCCTCTTTCTTCTTCCTTATTCTTTTGCACAAAATCTTTAGGCAATTCCTGTTATTGAATTGATATACTGTAACATACCATATGAGTGTAGGGCTGCTGTAGGGCACTAAACGAATTAACGAGTTTTGAAAATTTTGTTGGGAACCTATTTTATGACTTTTAAAATATATTCTGACTAATTTTCAAAGTATGTTAATATTTGAAAATTTGAGAAATTCTAAGTATTTTACAATTAAAAACTTTTCAGATCATTGCGCAAGAGTTGGTAAGAAAGTTGTACTGTAACTCGTTCTTTATTTTAATACGACTACGACTCCTATTGCCTTTCGTACTCTTCATTAAAAATCTCGTTTACAGTTTGGCTCATATTTGGAGTTTAAATGCCTTTATAAGAAGGCTGACAATGAATTGCTAAGTGCTTACTATTAGCGCAGCTGCTACATAATGATTGCTACGCTATCACTGTTTAATTCTAGCATTAAAATAAACATTTTTTCACTTATTTTTTCGTTTATTTTAATATTTCATTATGAAAACAGCTTTATATTGATTTTTTATTAAAATATAATAATTTTTAAAATAATTTTTTGCATTTCTAAAATAATTAAACATAAAAAATAATTGCTTTAACTTTGAAAGTGGTTTCTAGATTCTACGCTTTGTCAGAGAATATTCTATAGCTGTCCGCAACTCATATGAAATAACAATAATGGAATTTTATGTGCTGAGAGCATTGAGCAATAATAAGCTCTTCATGACATTTACCAGAGTTTTATATTAATACTCGTTAATGAGTTTCTAACATTAAGAGTGAATAATATTTTGAAAATCTTAGACTGAAAAGAATTTAGTAAGAATTGAAATAAATTGAATAAAATTCATTTGCTGTTTGATATTTTTACTTGAAAACAGTTATTATTTTGGAGTTTGAAAAATCTCTCTGAGTTAACCTCAATTTTAGTAAAGAGAATCTAATGTTATTCTTTATGCTATTTTCAAACACCAGTATAAGTCAGTTAATGTTTATTTAAGGTCCTATCGTAAAGACTTTTTGGTTCATTTACATTGAAACAAGAATTACATTCTCAAGTAATAAGGGCTTTACGACTCCTCAATCCTAATACACAGTTAGAGGCAACATAAAAATGATAATTTACTGTCAAAAAAGGTTATATTTCCTTTGACAGTCTCTAAAACCTTATTTTAGGTGGTCTTTAAAGAATTGAAACCTTCAAACCATTTTGTCAATCACTTCTATGAACCACAAAAAGTTTTGTAAGATATTCCTAGTTTTTCTCATTTTTATTGAAATGGTTTCACATTAGAAATAAAAGGAATTTTGCTTTTTTTTATTTCATAGCTAAAGCATATACTGAAAGAAAGGAATTTTATTACTTCGTTTCTAACCATTCATATTAAATTTCAAGTAATACATATCTACACACAAGTTGAGCATTAATAGCACTACTTACAGATAAACATAATTAATTTTTTAATAATGTTTATTTAATTAAAATAAATTTGTTATTCAAATAAAATTCTTACGAATATTAGTTAAATATTTTGTTCTTTGAAAATATCTTTTAAAGATTCAGAAAATATATAAAAAAAAGTAAATTATGCGAAAGTAAACAAATTAAATGCTTTATTTTGTGTGAAAGATATTACACATTGTTTATCGTTTGATATATAAAAATAATTAATTAATACACCGAAAGCTATTAAAATTTTTAGTCTTATCTAATATTTCAGAAATATAATTCAGAACTGAAAACCAACCGTTTTGTCAAACAGAACCAATTTATTAAGTTTTAAAATTGAATTATTTGAATAAGCATTGTATAAATTGTAAGAAATTGTATAAGTAGTAAGAAATTGTATAAATTGTAAGGAATGCAATCCAATAAAAATAATATGCAGTCTTAATGCAAAAATAACAAGTTATTTGTTAGAAGTGAAAAGTTTCGCAGGGATTTCCTTCTATTTGAAAGCCTGAGTGACACTTATTTATTAAATTTCATCAAAGTAAAGCATATTAAATTTTCTCAATATATTAAATTTAATGCTAAATAGTATATCAAATTAAATTCTGTAAAAATTGCAAAATAGAATTAAAGCTTATACCAGAATAAAATACTTGCCGTTTAGTTTGAAAACTTGATTCTAACATAAACAGCCTTATGTTGGACCCGATTCTCCACTGTTGAGAGAATTTTTCAGCATATGTTAGACATTTAGTAATACATACTATTATATTGTTCTATAAATATAAGTCAACGTGAATAGATTTATTGTATTTATAAAGATTCTATTTTAAAACAAGGCTTACTTTAAATAAAATAAGACCGAAATCATTTCTTAAATTCTTACAAATCTGGTTTTGAGTTTATTGTTCAAAGTAATAAATTTTATTACATGTCTATTAGGTTTCAATGTTACGGAAGTATTTTGTTAAATATGAAATAAACGACAATTTCATAAATAGTGGTTCAAAGCGAGAAATATTTTTAAAATGAAACCCTGAGTTAATGTGCTGTGAATTTTTTTGGGGCTAAATAATAATTATGCTGAAAACCGCAAATAGACCGTTAAGACACTTAGTTTTCATCCAAAATATTTTAATTGCATGAAATTGCAATTTAAGGCTGAGGTTAAAGAATTGATTAAACTGTTATAATTAACACATTTGAAAGACAGCATAACGCTGAGCATAACGTAAATCTATAGAGTTTTGCTCTAAATATCAAAGTTTTATACACTGTACTGTACGGGTATAGCACTACACAAATAAATTATTAAAAAAATTCAAATTTAACTTCAAGTTTGAACAGCAATCTTAAGTCAAAATAAACACAAAATAATATCTTGTAAAGTGACAATGGATAGGGTGGAAGAAAATGACTTAAACATTAAAAATGCCTAAATATTTGTAATTTATTTATATATTTCACGGAATACTAGGGAGTAATTATATTTTTTACACACAATAAAGAAATAATCCCAAAACAAGATCAGAATAAAGAGTGAATAAAACGGAATTACATTATATTTTCCAAATGATTGTTTCTAAAGAAAATAATAGCCATAGCCCTGCGCATAAAAGCATTATTGATCTTCGAAACAGTAACTGGAATAGGAATGCACTTGTGTTATACAGAGTCACAATCTCATACAGCCTGTTAAAAACTGACATGAATGATGAATCCAATCGGTTTATGTTTGTAGTGACACTTATATTCATAATATATGTCATGTGTTCTCATCTGTTGAAGCTTTTATGAAATGTTGATACTGTATACTATTTATAAATATATAAAAACACTATTATTGCAACAAGTTTTGCACTTTTGGATTATTTTTCAACATTGCTAACTATTAATGAGTGTTTAATACAATGTTTGTCACATTTGCTCTGATATGGAAATTGATTCGCTTTCTTTGTGCAAAGAATAGCATGAATGACACCAATGATACCAATGATACCAATAATTCTAATGAATTGAATGAAGCAATACTTAGGCATCAAATAGATGATGCATTGATTAACACTAATTTACAAAATCGTTCGCCAAAACTTCCTATAACAAGATACTCTTCAGGAGCTTTATCGCCTTCTCCTTCAAACCAGGCTAATACTCATTCTCATTCAGCGCATAGATCTTCATATCCATCTGGCCTTAGAGTATCGACTTATACATTACGAATAGGGCCACGACTTTTTCGGGATAAATCTTCGTTCAGGTATTTTCATACTTCATAACAATAGTGTAAACAATATCGGGCTACTTAGGGTTTGGGCGGTTGAAAGGTGTCAGAAAAGTAAGGCGGGTTAGTGCGGATGTATGTTCACCTTTAGTTAAACCTCTCACAAAGAAATCCTTCGCTTTAATCTGTTTTAATCCTCTTTATTACTTCTCAAGTTAATTGCAAATAAGTGTATTTCAGTCTTATTGTGATAAAAAATCATAATAAACCAATACATAAAAGTATAACACTATTAATATCTACGCGTATATAAAAAGATAATAAAACTTTAATCCTTTCTTTAATGGAAATTTCATTCTTTGAGAAAATATATTATAGCAATAGTAATTAATTTGATTTACTGTATATCAATCTTATGAATGTTTTAAAATATATACTCAAAGAATATGACTTTAAAATTCTAATTTATTTTAATTAGTTCTTGTGAAAGTCATTAAATAAAATTTTAAATTGATACTATATGAGTGCATACTAATGGATATTCTTGTTTATTACTAGCAGTAGCAGTTTCTTCATAACTCTTTAGTTTTAAGTATTTTTAATTTTTAACTGCTTTATAACAGCCATTCGCAAACTGTGGCTCCGAGAACCACATGTGGCTCTTCTCGTACTATTTTGTGACTCTTTTCATTTTAAATTTAACATTAAGTTTAGTTCTTTTACTAAAACGATTAATTTTATTATTATATATGAAAATTATAACATTAATTAAACGTCAAATATACTTATTGTAAATGCTTATGATTATAAAAATTTTCTGTTAGATTAGATGCGAAGCGAGAAAATTTTCAGTGAGGGGCACATTGTATTTGTTTTTTGAGTGAAAAATAGCTCGTTTTAGATTTTGTATAAACATAAAAACCTTTATTATATTAATTTTCTGTAATTCAAGCATCTGAAAAAATAAAATACAATAAAGCTTTTATTTAATTTATTTTGTACCCTCTGCCCCCATGCTAGCTTCGACACTGGTTAATATTGAATAATACAATATAATTTAATGTTGCAATAGCAATTATTTTTAGCAATTTCAATAAGGAGATTAATTAAGCAATTTTTCTTTTTAAAGAAAAGATAATTTGAAATCATTTTTGGGGCTATAATATCCCCTCAAAGCTCCCCTGGTTAAGGTTGTGTTTGTAGCTCTTTGTTATCCAATTAGGTCCTCATTTGACTCTTATTCTAAAAAAGTTTGCGAATCCCTGCTTTAGATAATGAATTTTAAATTTCAATAAACCTATTTAATAAAATTATTGTTATAGCCTTTAAAGTGCATTTGAATTTTTTGAAAAATTTTTATTAGGAAAATCTGAATCACATTAATGTATAAATATTTATTACATTATTTGGGACACACGGACAGAGACAGACACTGACTTAATTTTCAATAGTAATTTTTCTAAAAATATGTTTAAAAATAAATTTTAATCAATTCTTGAAAACTTTTTACCATAAGATATTTATATACGGCGATATTTTTATATATTTTTAATAAATCTTTATTAAGTTTTATCATTGATATTAAGTCTTTGATTCTACAGTAAAGCTCGAT
>JAUJYT010001739.1:0-10635 GCA_033996565.1 Nanhermannia nana
CGATTTCCGGGCATTTCAAAAAATTTAATAACAAACTGGCTCCAAGAGCAATACACGTATACTTTACATAAAAACGGTAAAAGAAAATTTTTACGTAATAGAATTTATGTCTCACATATTGACGAACAGTGGGAAGCCGATTTAGTGGATATGCAAGAATTTAAAAACAAAAATAATGGCTATAAATATATTCTTACAGTCATTGATATTTTGAGTAAATTTTTATGGGCTATACCTTTAAAATCTAAATCGGCTAAAGACATAGTTTCAGCATTTGAAAAAATATTTATTATCCGAAAACCTTTTAAAATCAGAACGGATAGAGGCTTGGAATTTGATAATGAAGATTTTAAACAAATGTGTATTAAAAATAAAATAAAATTTTTTACATCTCAAGATAAAAAAATAAAATGTAGTATTGTTGAACGAGTAAATCGCACCCTTAAAAATAAAATGTTTAGATATTTCACAGCTAATGGGACAAAAAAATATATTGATATACTTCAAAAGCTTGTTGATTCGGGATGGGGACGATTTGCTGACAGAAAATTTGCTGACATATATAGTATAATTAAAATATGTCTTTTAAATCCAATTGAGTAAAGTGAGCAAATAAGTGGTCAAATAAAGTTTTTTCAATTCTAGTCGTTTTGTATATCGTTTTAAATGGTTTTTTATAGACGAGTCGAGTAATATCGCATTCAAAATAGGAATTCGGAGTCATAAAGATGACTTCAAGTCCCAATGTGAAACCTTTGGGTTCTGCGTTATTCTACGTAGAACCTACGAGTTTTACGTAGGAATTCGGAGTCTCAAAGTGGACTCCGAGTTCCTATATTTAAACTGTGTGTTCCGCGTGGAATTAATCCCGCCAATGTCGCTTCGCAATGGTCTGGAGTTATTCAACATTGTACTGATAAGGCCCAGAAGGCCGAAACCAATGTTAAATGATTCAATAAAGGTTTCAATTAATAATATATCTACGTAAAACCCGTTCCACTTAGAATAACGCGGAAATCACAGGTTCCACGGAAACTCGAAGTCCTCTTTATGACTCCGGATTCCTATTTTGAATGCGATATTACTCGTCTCGCCCATAAAAACCCATTTAAAATGATATACAACACGACT
The DNA here is from genome assembly GCA_033996565.1 of Nanhermannia nana. Classification (NCBI taxonomy): domain Eukaryota; kingdom Metazoa; phylum Arthropoda; class Arachnida; order Sarcoptiformes; family Nanhermanniidae; genus Nanhermannia; species Nanhermannia nana. Next base: position 1,132 of record JAUJYT010001739.1, read on the forward strand.
AGAATTGAAAAAACTTTATTTGACCACTTATTTGGTCACTTTACTCAATTGGATTTGAGGGACATATTTTAATTATACTATATATGTCAGCAAATCGTCTCCACTCAAATGTTAGACCCATTATTCGTAATGAAAAGTTTTTGCTTATATCTGATTATGGGGTAAAAATTGGATTCAAAAAATGTGTTTATTTTGTTAATAATTTTAATAATTTGATTAAATCACGTGTTATGTCAATGTTTAAAAACATTTCTAAATTTTTATAATATTTAGATATTTTTGAAAAATAGATTTATAAAATATAGTTTTTGATGAATACCTGCATCTAAAATGTTTTACAAAAATGTGAACACAAATGAAGACAATCCTATGCGTGCTTTCAAAAGTTGTTCTAATAGTGGTTTTGCTATTATAAAACACTTTTAACAAACCAATCGAGCTGTCGGCGCTTTAAAAATGCTTTACTATTATAGAGGTCTAACTGTATTTGATTATTCGGTGAAATGACAAAATGGGATCATTAGTTCAACTCTTATTGACTTGTAATTGAATACTTTGAAAAGTTTTCAAATTAAAACTTATGAATAAGTTTATTGAAGTGTTCGCTCATTTGAACCAATGATTCAGACTTTAAACTATTGGGACAGTTGGCCAACAAATTATTCATTTAATAATCACTTATCACAGAAATTAGTGATCAAACTACTATTGGATCAAATTATTAAACGACATAACAGTTATTTAATGGCTATGACTGTGAAGACGTCTATTCATTTGCAAAGAGCTTTTTAAGAGCTGTTTCACAATAATAAAAGTCATTTAATATTATAATAAAAGTCAACTTCAGTTCAAATATTAATCAGTTCTCAGCTTAAAGACATTGCTTTCAATATTGATCAAAATTAATGAGACAATCAATCAAACAATGGATGAAAAGAGGAACGAATTAATGATATTAAATGTTGAAAAGTTAATAAACTCGCGAAACATAAGCGGCAAAGAATTGCGCACATGTTTGGAGACATTGATTCAAATCAATCGAAACGTTCAAAACAGCGCTGATATTAAGTTCAGACGAATTCGCACTTCTAATGCAGCCTTTCATCGAAGAGTATGGAAACATTTGGACGCGAGAAAAGTGCTCTTCAACTCCGGATGGACTGTAGATTACGATAAAGAAGACGCGGAAAGACCACAAATAATACGTTTGGATTCCGAACTATTGGTTCAGAACTGTCTCAATATTCTTATCGAATACAGAGATGTAAAGCCTGAGTCTCAAGAATCGGTCGATTCTAACAAATTGATGATTCAAAATGAGGAACAGTTGAGATACCAAGAAATGAGACGAAAGGCTGCCATTCAAAGAAAGGCTGAATTGCAAAAGTTTGAGGAACAGAAACGTGAGACTCAACTATTGGCTCAAAATATTAAGAAAGAAATTCTCTCGGATTTGAATTACAGAAAATTGTTCACTAATTATGTTAATAAAAATAAAGATTAATAAGTTTTTACTTTCATATTCGACCCTCGACTCAATTCTGTTAAGAGTTGACCTCTTTCTTAGTTTTCATTTAATCTTTAATTTTATTTAAATGTATTTTTGTTTTGTTTTGTCAAAACTTTAATCTCATAAATACCGTAAAATTGAAGTTTCTTTTGTATATCATTTCATTTCTAAACTTACTTCTAATTTGTTATTTATATTAAAATTTGAGACATCAATAAAAACTTGACCTCAATTTTCTTTAATTTGTGTTTGATTTGAATATTTTGCAATGATTTCTATGAACCGATAGAACTGTTGTTAATTATAATAGAATAATGAGTATTATTAACTATATATTCATTTAATATTTTAACTTTTTTAATCATCCATTAATGACTCAAATCTTATAATAGAATTAAATATTATAAAAGTTTTGACGCAAAGAATCCTATGTTGGGAATGCATTTGAGAGGCATGGCTTAGAATGCTTTCTACACTAGATATAGATGTCTGTAGTGCTCAACAAGACTTCTGTTACTGATAAAAGAGTATGAAAAGGAGTGCTCTTAAGCCGTAATAATAATTGAAAGACCAGTACTTTCTGTATTTGATAGAGATGTACGTTATTTTCAATACAAACTCAACCAAACCATTGCATTAAAATGTATGAAAATTAACGCTTTTCTCATTCAATCATTAGTTTCCTCAATATTTGTAAAAGTTTAGTTTGAGTTTTATTAATAAAAATTAAATTTAATCTGTTATTGTCTTTAAACTCGTGGACCAGTAAATCAAAGTTTAACTTAAAGTTATTGAAAATATTTGTTTTAAAGGTATTTATCAAATGTTTGTTTGTTTTGCTTATCAATAATCAAATCTATTTTCTACTCAAATGTCAATCAATTTAATGACAAATTGTTGTCATTTATTAATTAATATTTAGTTATAATTAAAAATAAGTTTCGCTTTTCTATAAATAGTTTTGAAAACAAATAATAATTTATATAAATAATGACAACCACTAATAGAGTAATGAATGGTTTGCTTTCACTGCTGTTTAGCTAAACATTTATTTAAATAATTATTGAAATTAAAGACCTATTAAGCAATGGAAACAATTATTCTAATTTTTAATTCGCATTATTTTATTGCAATTTATAACTGAATCAAAACAGGACTCAAGTCATCATTATTTAGCATTTTTTAGATTTAACTTAAAAGCTTTTAAAATGTATTGAATGCTAACTAATAATGAGATCTTTTAAAGTGGTGTATATTTGAATATATTTTTTGATAGTTTGCAAACAAATATCAAATAATTATTAATTTAATTGAATTTGAGTTGAATTTGAGTTGAATCGCATAGCAATTGATGAGAAAATGTTAAGAAAATAGTTAACAATTTGGTGAAAAGTGTCATAAATAGAATCATTTTATCAGTGCTTTGAAGCCTTTCGAGTAATATAAGAATAAAAGTTTTGGTTATTTAATAATTAGTTAATTATCTCTAATAAATGTCAATTGAAATAGAGTGCACATCAGTTGGAAACCGGAATCATATGGTTGTAAATGACTGTAAATTATTCTAACATTCTATTGTTATCTCTTTATAACAGTTGTATTTGAAACCCCACTTCGCTATACCTCTGCCCACACTTTTTCATTCAAATTCAAGAAAAGAGAGTTATTTAATCTGTTGTTAATTCAAATTTAATTTCGCCCACAATTTCTTTCAGACTTAGCATTCAAGTGAAGTAATCATTTATTTTAATGTTTGATATTTTCCCTAAAATTCTGGTTTTCTCTTATGTTAGTCATTGAACAGCAAAATAATTCTCAACAAACTCTTGAAACCAATTGAATATGAATTTGATGTTTATTTAAATAAAACATTATTCAAATCAAAGCATTGAATATTTTTTGTATGTGAAGGAAAAATAACATTTAATTTGATATAAAATTGCAAATCTTATAAAAGGTATTTAACTATTCAGATAATTGTATGGCAATTATCTTAAAATACGATTTATTTCATCGGATTTTAGTGTTATTCTGGATACCAATCAAATGAGATCATAAAGGAATTCAAATCTAACCCTATCTTTATTTCATTTTTTCCTATAAAAATAATAATAAAAATAAAATTACATATTATTGTATTGAAACCATTTTTTAAATTTATATAATTTAACGTAAGTTCTAATGAATAGTTAGGTTTCGGTCTAAATACTGACCGAATGGCTTCAGTCAATACACTGAACATTTATTCTTCACTTATTAAAAGACTTGAAACGTATTCCTGAATAATAATGTCATAAAAAGAGTAATTAAATTCATTTATGAGAACTAAAAATATTAAATTTCTAAAAATACATGAAATTTGAAGTAAACTTATTTACTTGTCTGGCATCTTGTTATGCGAATGCTTTAGTATTAAATAATTTATATGTAAAACAGCTGTAAGTCTTAAATGTCTTAAACTAAACGGTTTTAAGTGAGTAACAAAAGAATTATTGACTGAAGATTAAACTCATTGATAAGACTTACATAACTGGACTATAAACTTGTTTATACAAATATGAATCTGGAGTAAAAATGTGACATAAAATATCAGATAACTGTTTGAGTTGAGTAATGGCATAAGTGATTATTTGTGAGGTTTTATATCTTATTTATGTCAAAACTAATGAACTGCTGCAGACATACTATACTAGTAATCATTGTTTAGAGTCCTCTCTTAGACTTCCCATAAGTGCATCTAATTTTTGAATAAATTTTATCTTCAATGTTATCTAAATAAAGGACAATACCATCCAAAGCCAGTGAACAAGACGTGTGAGAAATTTAAATATTTATTATTTATTTTTGTGGGTTTATTCCACTTCCGAGAGAATAGTATTGTTGACCCCAATCCCTAATTCTAATTCTACAACAATAAAGCTTTTTCTGTTCAACTATTTTTTACTAAAGCATAACTCAAACTGAACACCGGTTTTAAACATAATCTCATGCCATTTCATGCTATTTCAAGTGATGGCTATTACAAGCATTACAAGTATACAACTTATATAATAATGAGACTAAAAGTGTTTTCAGAATACCATTCAAATGCTTATTACGAGTCGAACCGTTGTGTACGTCAGTCACACCTGAGTTAGCATTGATTAAGCATTTTTGTGAACACCAATACTTGTACAGTATTATTAACTAATTGCTAAATTTGATCTGAAGGTCATTTTCACGCAATTTTTTATATTCAATAACTTTAAGCCTAACAAAAAAGCTTTTTTTTCATTCTATAAATTATTTTTTAGAGAACAGTTGGTACTCGAATTGGGCATAAAAATGCCGGGAATTTGTGCGCGTTGTCAGAAGACAGTCTATTTCAATGAAGAAAAAATGGCCATTGGCAAGAGTTTTCATGTCATGTGCTTTGTTTGTGGTGAGAATATATAGAATTCTTCTCTGAATCAATTATCTTATCTTTAGTCTGTTTGTTAATTATAAGGAAATGCATTCCTCATTGTTTTTTGAGATTGCATTGTATTTATGTATAGTTTTTATCTCTCTCTTGAGCACCTATTTTGTACATACTTTGAATCAACAATTCATTTCAGCTTATTATAAAAGAGTTGAATATATTATATATAATTAAGTTTATAATAAGTTTTTTTCTCATTTATTGTGACTATTATTCAAAAAAATTTAATTATAAAAAGCATTTAATTTGATTGATTGCCTTCATATCTATTATAATATTGATTACTATATAAATAGCAAACAAATCATGTAATAGACGACTAGACAGTGGAAACCTAACAGAACATGACGGAGATGTCTATTGCAAATCGTGTTATGGAAAGCTGTTCGGACCCAAAGGGTATGTCATATCTCGTTGTTTATCTATAAATATTCATTAATAACAAAAATGAAAAAATACTGTAAATTATTTAAATTGAAATCTGTGAGCGCTTGCCTTCTATTTAAATAAATCTCAAATAATTAGATAATGAATGAGTTTATTTATCGCTTAAGTATTTTAATTAATGGGAACATATTATGATAGTTATGGTTACGGTCAGGGAGCGGGCACTCTGTCTATGGATACGGGAGACAAATACAAGAACGGGCCGCCGACCAGCAATATCCCGGCCACAGCACAAGCGTTTGTGGCACCAAAAGCAGGCCCTCCGTCACCGGTCGCTAAAGCTAATGGCAAACCTAAATGGGGCGCAACTGAGATGTGTCCGCGTTGTGGAAAAGGTTTGCTTTAATTATAATAAAAAATTGTGGATTCATTTTAATTGAGTTATATTTACATTTTATAGCAGTCTATTTTGCGGAGAAGGTGATGGGCGGCGGTTCGGTATATATCACTTTTTTAAAAACTAATGTTTAAAAACCATTATAGCCTTGAATTATATTTGAATTATATTTGATTTTTATTTCAATGACTAAGGCTTGGCATAAAAGTACTTGTTTTAACTGCAAGGAGTGCCGAAAGCGTCTCGAGTCCACTACACTGTGCGAAAGGGAAGGAGAAATTTATTGCAAAAGTAAACTGCATTTTCTTTTATTTTATTTTACAATTTATTTAGAAAAATAAATGCTTTTTAATATTTTATTGACCATTATATAGATTTTAAGCTATTTTTTTAACATTTAAATTATCAGTTTAGGTGATAGTTTGCTACAAATTTTAGATTAGTCTCTATAAAGTCTTTTTAATGGCTATAAAATACAATTTATATTCTTTTAATAGCTTGTTATGGAAAAATGTATGGACCAAAAGGATATGGTTTCGGTGGAGGAGCGGGTGTTCTCCAAAATTTTGTGGAATGAATGGTTTCATTCATTTGGAAAATATTTAATTCCAACAAATGTTTAAAAGCACTTTCCAGCTGCTTCATCAATTCCCTCATTCCTGACAACCTGAGCTTCTCTGGTTATCATTATTTTAACATTCGTTAGGACTTAGTTTTTATTTATAAGGTTTTAATTCCAATTCTATAAGATATATATTTTTGATGTTTAGCCAAAATCAAGTTAACTTATGGTTATATAACTTAAACACAAATTTTTGACCTAATATTACATTATATAATATTATATTATATTATACTAAAACTATTGGCGCACAAATGTCGCGAAAGCAGAAATATTTACCTAATTATTGTAATCATGTTTCTTATATTTTATGTTTCGATCATTTTTTAAAACTAATATTCAGATAGACTTTAGTTTATTTTATATTTACTTTTATTATCAATTTTATAGAGAGTTTTCCTCATATAAAACCCGTCAAACACGTCAAAACTCAAATCAAATGTTAATATTAATTGTTATTAATATTTTATTTTTCCTAAACTGTTACTAATGTTAAAATTAAATTATTGTCTTTAATGAGGAACTGATTAAATAGAACTGATATATTGAAAGTAATGAAATTTATCCTTTAGTTTATTTACATATCAAAAACTTTTGAGCCAATAGATTGGAAATTAGAATTAGATTTATATGAATGTTACAAAATCTAAACTTTAATTTTTAAAAATATAATTATGGTTTTGCTTTACAGTACTTTAGATACAACTTTTAACTCAAGTATTAATTTACTTGCGGTTATAAATCTACAAATTATTGATAAATATTATTATATCGATGATAATACTGTTATTCTATTGTATTAGCGCCTCATTAGAGACTTAGAGATATTCTATTTAGATATTAACTTAAAATTATAAAAATCTACTGAATTGTAACAATAAACTAAACTATTCTTTAGGGAATCATTAATTTTTCTCATAAAACAAAGGGTTACTGACTGTTGTTGATTGAATCTATCAATGTTTTACTCTTAGAAAAAATAAAATTTAACAAAAATAATGAACTGAAATAAATTAGTTATTATTAATGCTATCGAACGGATGTTATGAAATTCACAATAAGGAAAATACTGTATGTATTACACGAGGGATGACATTGATGTTGATGACGCTCAACATTATATCGCACAACGCCTTAGTTTTGACAATTTATTTTTTCTGTCAGGTAAAGACATGACAAACCGACTTTTATTATAAAAAATATATATACAATACATGATTAATCATTAAAAATGTTAGTTCAGCTTCATTTGAAAGAACAATACTGTAGTTTAACAGGTTTAACATACGTGTTAATTGGGATGTTTTCATTTTTCCAAATAAAATTCAATTGAAAAACTTCAAATCGAAACACTGTTTAATAATGAAAAGTGGTTAATGGTTAATATACTGTATATGTATTGAATGAGAGCTCTTGTAATTGCGATTCTTTGCTTCTGTTAAAAAAATTAATGGACTAAAAAGCGAAGAATTGATACAATAATCTTAAAGCACAATTGTTCACAACTTTTTATTAATGAGAGTGAAAACATATTCTGTATGTACCTGTATATTAAGTATTATTGTATATTTTACAAGATATTTAGATTAGTGGTTCATATGATGTTTCTATTGAGATGAAAGCATCCATTCCATGATCGAAACCAGAAATGAAAGCATTAAAATATTAAAATATAAAATTATATCGAAAGTGATATTAAATTCACTGATAACTGTTCCGAATAAATTGTTCTGATGTGAAAACTATTGATAGCAAAAAGTTGTCCACAGGCAAGTTGCTTAATCACAAGAGACATATTTTACTATAAATATATTTAGTTATGATGAAAAGTTGGTAAACGTCGGAAAAAATAACTTAATATTCAAATAATAAGAATTTCAGAATTATAATAACTAAAGTAGAAATGGTAACAAAAAAAATTTGTCTAAAGATGCAATTCAATCCTTAATTTGCTTAAATTTGATGTAAAAATTTTTTAATAAATAAATTTTTATATAATATAATTTAATTTTTATCAGCTCGGCTCTTAGCTCTGAAATTAACGTTCAGTTCAGCTCAGCTCGCAATGAGCTGAGCTTTGTCAGACTCTAACTAATGTTAAAAAGATATTAAACCCTATTCAGCTTTAGAGTAAAATTTTTAAAAAGCCTTCGCGTCTGAATTATACCCTTTGTAAAAGAATTTCACATAGCATGGGGCTTAAGTGCATTTTAAAGGCAATAAATAAATTTAGTGATTTTGAGTGACTAAGATGCTCATACATATCGTTCAAGTTTTTAATTGTGAGCGAAAAACCAGAAAAGTTTAATTTGATATTTTAATAAAGTGAAGCAAGTCAACTTTTTCATTCTTTTACAAATATTTTGGTTTCAATCTTAATTTTATTGAAATATGTACTATATTTAGACTTCAACTGAATTAAGAATCGAAAGACACTGTTACCGATTCTGATACACGAGAATCACTCAAATAAATATAAGATACATTAGGAATTATACAACTTTTATAAGAATAGCTCTTCTGCTCTCCACTTAATTTATTTTTTTGATTTTGTTCTTCATGTGTAAAACGTTTGCGAACCAGTAGTATAATAATAATAATAATAAGCTATATAATACACTTGTGCTTTGAGACCTTTGTGTATTGTAAGGCTTTGTTCCACATTATGTTTCATGTATTGAATGTCCGTTTTGTGCATTTATTAGGCATTAATAAAATACAATTATGCAAAACATATTCATTTTCATCGATGAGAACTTCGTGAACAAATTATTTTTAACATTTGCATCAACATAATCATGTGTTAGCAAAAGAAAAGTGAGATAACATATCGTTCATTTGTGCCATTTATGGCTAAACCCGGAAATGCCTTTACAATGAGATTCCCATGAAATTTGCAGAAAAATATAGTAAAATATGCTTTTCGAGTATTTTGTCACGTTCTCTATAGTCAACTGACTCTCGAGCTCACTACAAGACTATCTTGTGTTGGATCACCTAATGATATATGTGAAACTACAGATGTGACTACACGTTAATCACAGAATTCAATTTAATGTGTTTTTTCATTTAAATTATCAACTTTTAGATCAATTGGAGAAAACTCTGAACACTTGAAAAGAAAATAT
>JAUJYT010001740.1:0-10633 GCA_033996565.1 Nanhermannia nana
CGCTTTAATTCTCGAATACTGTAAATAAATAAATATTTATAAATTATTTTAAAATGAGTCTCGATATTTCAAATATTATAGAATCATTTTTTCAGGAATTTCTATTTAGAATTTAAGTTAAAAAATAGATGTTCTCATTTGAAAGACTTTTTAATGAATTAAGTGACGAGAAATTGAATTTACTAATTAAGAAACAGAGCATTCATCAAACTTGAAAAATATAATTATATTTACTATAAAATAGGCTTAAGACCGGTCTCATTAAATAGAATGCTATTTCGCTGAATACCATTCAAAAGGTTTGCTTATTATTGCAATTAAAAGCTACCAATTGGTTAATTTTATTAATTATTAACTGGCATTCAATTTTTATTAAAATTAAACTTTTAAAGTATTGTATTATAAAATATTAACAAAATTTCTGGTCAAATAAATAAGTGGACACTACCCTTAAGGCCGTATCAAGAGCTTCACCTTTAAAGGTGTCTTACCGTTAACCCAAATTTTGTTGGCCCGAAATAGCGTTTTTATAATGCACTTCCCCTGAAAACCTTTTCCTTACTTTTAATAGCTATCTGTATTTGAATAACAATTTGAATAAATCTGATCTGAAAACTAAATAATATAATTGTATTGTAACCTATAGCTAATAAAATTAATATTTCCTCAATTACAATTATTGGTTTAATCGAATAAAATTTAATTAAAAAATAATCAATATTTGATTTATTTATTTTGACTAAATTTTATTTATTTGTAAATTTTAATAAATTGACAAATCTTATGATTTGCTTCAAATGATAGAAAATTTAATATGTTATCGATACAGGCCTTAAGTGACTAAATTATAGGAAAACAAAGTACTGTACTGTACGTATCAATTGAAATTAGGAGAAACGAAATTTCGGGAAACCAAATCATGGGAAACGGCATATAATGGTCTTAAAATAGTTTTTGCTTTTAACATAAGATCATTTATTATGATATTCACTAAAAGACTAAATGTTGAATAAATAAAATCACAATTTCATGTATGTATTTCCCAATTAATAATTCAGACCTTTAAAGGGAAACTAAGTTTTGCAAACTTTAATGGTTTAATGGCATTAGTGGTACTCTAAAGTTAATCACATTTGAATCAGTTATGCTCTAAACATATTTTTGAATAACAAAAAAATTGAAAAAATTTTGTAAACATTGAAATAAGTAATTGAACTCTTCAGCAAAACTTTAAATCTCTTGATTAATAATTTTATAATAAATAAGATGACAGGCTTTTAATGAGTAAGAGCTGTGAGGTTTAGTTGAAAGTCTTAGTATATTTGAAGTGGTATTACTGTAAGCACTGTAAGCACAGTAAGTATTTTAGAGGCAGTTATGCATTGATAGGTTTTATAATGAATGCTAAATATAATAGGAATTTGAGGAACCATTAGATGGCAAATTTTTAACAATTAAATAATCATTCTCTATATTTACTCTCAAATTACGTAATTTATGGATAGAATATCATTAAAATATTTTCAAATTATTAATTATTTTAGTTTTGAATTAAGTTTTTATCAATCAATTCATTGAGAGACTAGTTTTGAAAACTTCTTTTTCTCGTGACTGGAATTTATGAGAGGTTTCGCATATTTTACGTGAGATGGACTGCTATGCAATCCATGCAGTATTTGCTTTCAAAAACTTACAACAGCACAAAATTATGAATGAACTCGCATTTTAAATGGAAATGAAGTAAAGCATTAATTATTACAAACTTCTCAACTAATAGACTCATAATTAACATATTTATTAAGATTTCTTTTAATTTAAATCCAATTAATTGGTCAAAACCTATTGATATCTTAATTCTTATCAGTATTTATCAATTTATTTGACGTTTATTCCAAATTAAAAACTTTATTAATGTCAGACATTAATCATAACTATATGACTATTAAATCGATTTAATAAAATAGCAATTGACTCATTTGAATTACTTTTCAATTCATATCTTATTACCTGTAATCGTTTTGTCTAAAATTCTTAATCAAATAATTTGTATTTATGTGAAAAAGACGTAAATCAAAACTCAGAAAAAAGTTCACTAAAAATAAGAAATACAATTCATTGTTAATGAGTGCTTATATCATAAGTTTATTAGAGTTCAATTATTTTGCTTTTCTTAGGTTTTTCTATTTTTACATTACTGTAAATTATTTCTAATTGTATGGCTTTTACATATATATTGTTTTATGTAATTGTCATTGGACTGCAGACTATAAACTGAATATACCATCTGTACAGCATTCAGAATTGTGACAAAAGTCAGAAACTCAGTTAATAACAATAGACACTCGCACTTAATTAAATATTACGTTATACAAAAGCTAGAGTTAGTAATGTATGATAACTTATAAAGTGGATTCTGGTATATGGAGACAAAATTTATATAATGTAACAATATTTACAGTGTGTAAATAAAGTGTACCCATTATACGGTTGTGTGAAAAACGTTTACATCCGGTCTGTCAATCCCAATCCCAAATGTACAGAATGGGAATCCACTGCCTTTAAACATCATTACATTATAACTTGTAAGGAAAAGAAGGTAAAAAATGTGGGAACATATAAAAATGCCTTTGCTTTTCCCCTGTTTCGTGCCCTCATCTCATCGCAATACTAAAACAGGCCATCAACTCGACTCAACTCAACTTAACTCCACTCCACAACCGGTGTTAAGACTTTTTAGTTAGAGTTCAAACTAGACCTGAGCTATTTTGTATTTTGATATCTAGTCATCCGAACCCGCAAACCATAAAAATAATGGTTAACATTGAAAATTGAGAGTATCGCAAATAAAACGTCATTCGATTTAAACAAGTCAACCTTTCACTTGAACCTCAATTTAGACTCAAAAGAATCTATTTATAATATTTTTTATAATAGACTAAATTATAAACCTCTGCTTTTGAGGATCAAAAGGTCATAGCTTCGATGGTACGGACATATCATACGTATGCCACAGGAGAGACTGGCTCAGCAGGTTTTTAATACCGATGTGAGTGGAATGAGACCCAGAGGCAGGCCCCGCACGAGATGGTCCGACTATATGTCTGATTTGTGTCGGGACCACTTTGGGACTGAGAGTAGTGCTGATATCGAATCGCTTGCAATGGATCGTTTACATTGGCGACAACTCATGTCCTCGCTTGAGCCGCGACTTTATTAGGAGGACAAGCGTTAGTAAATGGATAGATAAATTATAATATAATTTTAAACTAACAGTTTATTCAAATTTTAAAAATGGTATAAAGAGGAAAATAAATTTTTATTTTATTCAATGAAAGTCAATGTTTAGGAATTTTAAAAACTTGAAGGACTCATAATTAATGTCGAACTTGAAGTTCTATCGCGAGAGAGAGAGAGAGAGAGAGAGAGAGAGAGAGAATGTGACAGTTCTCTAAGATATAAGACGTTTGTAGGGCTTGTAGTACTCAGAAATACAAATATCCTGTGCGCGCCCGACTATGCGTGTTTATAAAAGGCATGTTTAGTTGGAATCTTGAACTGTATTTAACTTTCATTCATGAAATCTGCAATCCTAGGGGTCATTCGTTAATAACCTAAATGAATGGCTCACAGGTTTGATAATAAGGATTAATTTTTGGCAAAATTATTGAATGTATTGAAGATTTAGTAAATATATTTGAGAATAATTAATATTTTGGATAGAAGCGAGAGAATTGATGAGAAATGCAAAGTTTAGCCTAAGAGTTAGTAGAATTTTGGCGCATTTGAGTGTCGGTCGCATTATTCCTTACGGCGTGTTTCCCTTATTCCTCTTTATATGCTATAGTCCTGTAGTGTAGTCCTGTTGTATGAGTAGTTCATACTTTGCTACCGACCACGAGTACCTGTTTTACGGCATGCAAAGAATGCGAGTAATGTTAATACGAGTGTACGACCAATGAAATGTTGACTCGGGTGGGGTGTATGCACTATCGCTCCCAACCATCATTCTCTTTTTGAGCTTTGACTTGGTTTGCACTTTTGCAATGCTATTGTAAACTGAGAGATAGATTAAGAGAGAAACTCTTTTGCAATACAGAGTTTAAAGAGTGCCGAGAAGTGTTCAGAATTTTTTTGATGATCAATTGGCACTGAAGTCAGGTATGTATTGGAAGGCAATGGATGGCAGCGGCAATAATGCTATGAGGTGTCATTGAAACTAGACGTTACATTAACCTCACCGGTGATGAGACAAGTTTTTCGCATTTATCTTCCACTGTATATTCAATGGCACTCTCGCTGCGGTCAGACTCGTACTTCATGTCTCGCTTCACACGAGTGATATTTGATTGCTTCATATCATCTTTACTAAAGTTTTCTCATCAGATCACAACTTCTATGTTAAATCTCAAATATAAGCTTATCTATCATTTTTGTAAGAAGTGATAATCATATAACTTAAGAAGCTTTTTAAAACTAAACTTTAATGTATACTGGATTAAAGTGAGCGCCGCGTTATCATAACTTTCTTAGATATGAACGTTTGAGCCCTTTTCAAGCGTTTATTTATTACATCTATACAGGCAATGGTGGCCGCCTTTTGTCGATTAAAAATGTTTCTGTCCGCGTCATTCACCGCATTAAACCATCTGCGCTCTTATCAACAATTCAAGCAATAATTTATAAGTCAAAGCAATAATCAATGGGGAAATACTAGAAAAAACTTATATATAGTCAAGAGTGCAAAAATCAAGAATATATGTTATATTTATTCAGCATATTTTGTATTTGTGCCGGAATCGCATCAAAATGTCACTGTTTGGCCTTTTAACAGCTCTTTTATCATATAACTGTTAAATATGGAGAATGTGGTGGCTCTACCACCAGCTCTTTCGCTCTCAGAAGACTTGGTTACTATCGTCAACTTCCGAGTGGTGTAATAAACATCATTTCACATAATTGCAAACGTTGTCAAATTGAGAACAACTCTAAGGGTGAGTAAAAGCAGCTGTTTTTCAAATTAATAGATCTAAATTTGATAAAACTTTAGTTTAGTAATTCATTATATTATACAGCTTTCAAAGGTTTAGCTTTTTTAAAGTATTATTTTAAGTGATTTGTATGTGGTTCTCATATTAAACTTTAGATTATCAAAAGGTGCCGCACATTTTTGATTCATTTAAGGCAATTCTGTTATAATTCTTAAATGTAAAAGGTATTTCACTGGAACTAATTACTAGTCATAATAGTCTTAATCACAATACGTATAAAATTACGCAATTTCTAAGAGAAAAAGAAAATCAAAGAATGGCAGAGAGAGAGAGAGAGAGAGAGAGAGAGAGAGAGAGAGAGAGAGAGAGAGAGAGAGAATAAAAAAGAAGGAAATGGTCATATAATAAGTAATAATATAATTGTAATAATTTTGTATTTAAAGTAATGGCAATGCCTGTCACTGTTGGCAATCAGGGCTTATGCATACAAAAATAATTATCTTTATATTGAAAATAAGTTATTTTTTCGACTTCACTACACAAGACGAGAGAAAAATGCCGCTAATAATGAACTTGAGTTAGGGCTGGTAATAGTGACTCAACTATTTAAGTTTGTTAGATAACAAAAGGACGCTGACACTAAGCACGAACAGATAATAATAGCGACATTATTGCGCAATTTAAATGTCTGACAGGTTTGTTTGAGTTTGGCGAAAATTCAATCAACGTCTTTTTGTCTGCGTTTAAACGCATTTGTTAACTATTGTAATGATTCGACCATTAAATTCTATTTAATGCACTATTTTAATTGTTATCTAAGTTTATACCAGAAACTTAAACAAAGCTTTTTATTTAAAATTGCGATCTAAATTTTAATACTTGTGTAAACTTGACGTGTTCGACATTTGTTAACTTTTCTACTCATTCAACTGTAAACTTTCGAGTCTAAAGAAGACATTTTTTGTATTAAATTTGGTGGTATTATGAAATTATATTATTATCATTATTATGTCCATTCAAATGGTTAATGAAAAACACCACGAAAACAAGTCATTTGAATCGTGTTTATAACTAATACAGTAGTAAAATATTTATATAATTGAAATTTTTCTATAAGTCATTGAATATTTTTTATATTGAATTTTTAATAACATATTTCACTAAAACTACTGTATACGGAAGAGAACGGATTAAATTTAGTTAAAGTTTTATTAAAAAACATGCGTTTAAAGACAAATATTAAATTTGATAAATAACGTTGAGCTTAAAATAAGATTGAAGTGGTTTTTGTGTTATTGGTATAAATGACAAACAGAATTATTGAGCACCTGAAGGAATATCTCATACATTTATTGCCTCTAATTATGCGGCGTCTAATTCGGTTTATTACTATTAAAAACAGTTTCGTATTCACGGCCAATGCATTGATTCGCTTTAAGCTTAGAGGTTATTCCAAAGAATTTTATAAGTTATTTGTTTTACTTATAAAATATGCGCTGCATTCATACAGCATAGCCTTTGGACTGAAAATTTATTCAAATTATAATTGCTGGCAGCGAATAATTCTTGTGGATTTGAGTCACTCTTTCATCACTATAACAAATATGCATAAATTTAAAGATCGAGTAATCAAAGTGTTCAATCATTGACAAGTAAGTTATGCCTATTTAACAAATCCAATATCAGTTTGAAGTGTTTTTTCGAATTCGTGTGAAAAGTATGAAATCGATTCGATGGGAAACACTTTTATCTTTCCAATTAATAAAAGCTTTATTTAGACTTTAATTTATCTCATAATTTCGATCTGATTTGATTTATGTAATAAACATCAAAATTACACTAATATAAAGACATACCATTATATAAATGACTGACTTCGTCATAAAATATTTATAAAATTTTCAAATAATTACTTAGAAGAGACATTTAATTCATTTGGTAAATGGAATTATAATGTTATTTGAATTTTGATAAGTCAACTAATCTCGAATGGTATTCTTCAAACTTATGCGCATCAGAACTGATTTGTCAGAATTGAAACTTTAATGTGATTAAATGCTAAATATGATTAGAATTATTGTTGTAAAGTATGCATTATCTTATTTTAGTTGTGTTAAAGCAGAAATGGGCGGTTATATACAACATATACACAAATTCCTTCTCACGACCGCTGCATGCTTTAGTGTAGGGTTCATCGACTTATAAAGCGGTGGTCCAAAGTTAGTTGGACCATATAAATGCCAGCAGCAGCTGAACCAAGCAATTCATAAGTCTACGAGCGTTAGTTCAGGCAACTCGACGAAGGCAACTCGACGAAGCCATTATCGCCAATTTTATTCTTAGGATTCTTTCTAAAACTATCATTTTTAATATAAATATATTCATAATATTTTATAGCGTTTGCAAAACACGTATTTAACACTAAACACTTAACTAACACTTTGGTGTCATTTGTTCGATAGCAGTCATTAGGAAATCGTTTTTTATATTTAAGTTACTTTGGCGAAAAAAAACATTGATTTCTATTTTGATTTAAAATAAGACAACACTATCAGATACAGGTATTTCGAACTACAGACAGATAAATAGCTTAATTATTCAAAATAAAAAAGATGAAGCAAAAAAACTATTCAAGTCTAGATTTGCATCCTTTAACATATTTTCTCAAAGTTGAACTTTTATCCAAAATAATCTTCATATTTACAGATTTAGTTTTTAATTAGTCTAAAAAGTATAGAAAACACAATTGATATACGGCGTAGAGTTAATAATAATTATAAAATATAAAAGAGTGTAAAGTTAATATAAAAAATGTAGCGACATATGAAAATCATAATGATTTTATGAAAATCAGAGAGTTAATCGTCCGAATTCCATCATGTGTGGTCCAAACCTTAATAAGTTAGTTACTCAACTTTATTCTGTATCCGGTCTTAAAGCTTAGCGAAGTTTAAGGTTCGAATCTCAAAGAAATACCTGACTGCCAAGAAATACCTTCGATACTCCTTATTTCTTGCAATGCCATATTTTCTTTAATAAATTAAACTGGTTTTGCACTACAAGTTTGTTCAGCATTCATTCATTTTTTCCTTCAATAAACAGTTGGAATACTTTTGAGTACTAACTTGTGAGTACAGTGTAGGGTACAGTACATTCAATTATCGGAGTGAGTTATTCAATATATGACGCAAACAACTATTTTATTTTATGTTTTAGTTATCATTTGATTTGTTATAAGCTTTGCTTTAAACAAATTGTAATCGTATTAATCATTAATTATTGTTAATTGTAAATATAATTTTAATAAACTGTGAATTTATAAATTTTAGTAATGGTTATATTTATATTTCATGTTACATAGGTCTGGTATTGTGTTGTAAAGGAAGCAATTAAACTATTTGGGAACTCAATATACCGGTAGGAATGTATTAATTTTCTAGTTTTACTATAACTCCAATTTGTTTTTATTCATAAACATATTTGAATTGAAACTTATAACTTACTTCTTCGTTTATATTTCTTCAACTCTTGACTATTATCTTAATATATACTTGATAATTGAATTGATTGGTGATTGTATTTATAAGACAAGATTTATTTAACTTACTTATTATCTATAGTAGTTTTGCTCTTTAAGTGATAAATAAGTTATGTATTAAGTTTCAAAGTCTAAATAATTTTCGATTATATCAATTTATCATAAAATAAGTACTCATTGATATTGTTGAATATATAAATATTTCCTAAATATTTCTTGAATCAAATTTGAAAACAAATTATTTTCCACTAATAATCACAATAACAAGAAATCTAAAAAAGCTATTTTGACGAAAATACCTCTCAATATTTGATAGACTGAGATTATTGCATGATTTTAGTTGCTCTTCCTTTAAATTTGATTATGCTCCACAATAGCGAAGTAGACATAGAGAAAATTATGTTGAATTATATTGACATCCATTATAGTAATCTTTATCATGATTAGGTTCTTCCGGAATGACGCATAGTATATACAGAGTAAATGATGATAACTATTACAGTGTTGATGCAATAGTTTTAGGGTCTTTAACCGCTCTTTTTTAAGTTTTATATATTATATGGCACTGCATTGGTGTTCATGTAATTTCGCTTAAAGTTTTGAATAAGTCTTACATATAATATGAAAATTTGTTAATTTGTTTGATGAGTTTTTGCTTTTGAAGGGTTTAGACCAACAGTATTGCGAAACTACAAACTTTACTAAAGGAGAATTTTTTCCTTCGATGCTTATGGGAAATGTCTCGTTCTCATGCTTTTGGTGAAGAGGCGAAGGGAAGAAAAAGACAAAATACTTCATGAATGAAAGGGGCGAGGTTTTAGTGCCCGATGTTAGTATCAATGCAAGCGCCGATCTTAGTGCCCACACCCATCCCGTTCTATTTACGGCATCTCTTTCTATTTCTGCATAACATCTTCCAATATTTGTGGAACACATTTTTCTAACTATAACACTATTTTCCATGAGAATCAATTACCCAAACCTATCGCCAAAATGCTCATTCACTGAAAGAGATTTTACTCAGAGTTTTTTCATAGCTTTATTATTTCAGCTTAAGTAATACAAACTGGTTCTAACACATCAAATACTTTTAAATATTCAAAATTATTTTTTTTGTTGTTGAAATGTCTTATGCATAACATGAATAATTATAACAGAATAAATTTTATGTACTAATTACAGATTAAGTAATGGTAGTAATAACAGGAAATGCTAAGAATTAGGATTATCTTTTATGTGATTAATTTCCTTAAACTATTCTAACATAAAATGAAAAACTCATTCAACTATTTCATTGAAGAAAATTTACAGTCGAAATACGAAGATAGAAATATTCATGAATTAGGTTATATTGCAATATATCGTATTTCTTGACAGAGAGAACGAGAGAGAGAGAGAGAGAGAGAGAGAGAGAGAGACCCGCAGGTTTTTAGGAAATTTAAAAATATCGGGTGCGGGTTTGAATAAATTTAATCTAAGAAGCTTTAGTTTGCAAGAAGCATAGCTGGAACTGATTATTACAGCAAAAGAATAGCATAAAAACTTGTAAAATGCTTTTCAGAATAATTATGTAAATAGTGTTGATATCAATAAAATAGATCCCAAAAATGCCGGCATTTTAAAGGTTTTTATTAATTAATTGAAAACAATTATGAAATAAAACACTTTTAAAACTGATTTATTTTTAAAAAATATTAGTATTTATTAAAAAAAATTAGTGAATTAATTGTAGAATAATTACACATAAAAACTAATTATTTGAAAAATGAATTCTAATTATAAAACAATTGCATTAAAAATAAAGAGTTTTTCAAATTAAATATTAAAATTTTGGTAAATATATGTGAATGTCATCAAAGAAATTGTCTGTTATTTTGTCATAAGTTAATTCCAAATGAGTTAAGTTTAAGCAGTCTTTCAATGATTTACTCACTATTTCTTCGATAGCATTGTTTGGAAATAATAAATGAAATCTCAAACACTTTAATTGTTTGTAATGAGACATAAAATTAAAATTGTTATCAAAATCTCAAAACGTCTTAATTTTATGCAATGAATGCCAATGGCTTTCAAATAATTAGCAAATAATTTGTCCATTTCTTCAAAC
>JAUJYT010001741.1:0-10627 GCA_033996565.1 Nanhermannia nana
TATGGTATGGCATTTTTAAGTTATACACTAATTTACCTTAATTTTGCTTTATTAAAATTATTTAACTCAAGTTAACCTTTATAAGACATTTTAAAGAATCCTCTTACAATAGTTTTTATAATTTTATATTAAAATTTGAAAATTATTTGAACCAATTAAATTTGGATTTTGAAACATGTAAAATAGCTTACATTTAAAAAAAAATTTTACACTAATGCTGATATTAATTTGACTTTTTACCCTAATTTGCTCTTATTGATCACAAAAATTCCTAAACTCACTCTGTATCAGTGCATTTTTCCATATTGTTGTGCAAATGCTAAATTACAAATGTGTATCATTATAATAGGCTTACGTTGATTTACACTTAAAGAAAGTTTAAATACAACAATAGTACTATTGCGCGATATGTATCAACATTTTATACAATTCATTTATATTAATATTTATATTTAACGGCTATTTAACGGGTATTTCAGTTATCATTAATTTTTTTAAGTTTATTATTATTTAATTGTCCAAAAGTTGATAATATCTAAAAGACAAGCAACTCATGAGTATTCTGTAACAATTGAAAGTGGATCTGAGATAAGCTTAGAGTTGAAAAACAAAAATACTAATTCACTTAAACTTTTTAAAACCATCGAGGCTCCAACTATTTGTTTATAAAATTTATTGTTAAATTGAAATATATTACTAGACACGCATATTCTTAATAACGTAATTATTTCTTCGGCGTTTAGCGTAGTTATATCTTTGAGGTTTTGATAAGTTTTTAATTCCTCTTTTATCAAATCTATTGTGAATTCAATGGGAATGTTAGTGAACAAATTCACAATATCTAAAGACACCATTATTTCATGATTATATATTTTATAATTTCTAATGTATTCTGCAAATTTATTTGAATCCCTAATTGAATTATTGTCATTGCGATATATTTTAGATAATATTTTATTTAAGAATTTGGTGAGATTGGCTGCTGGGTGGTCATAGTATGGGCATAGTATAGCAAATTCTATCACATAAGCTGTATCAGAAATAGAAAATTTGTTTATATGTGTTAAGTATGTTGTATATAAGTGTTAAATGACCAAAATGTTTAAAAGTGTCAAAAGTGACCCAAAGTGCTAATTAAACTGTGTGTGAATCGGACTCTCTCAACAACGGAAAGCACTCACACCAAGAAATAGAATTCATTTCTACTTCATATCTGTTTGAAAAAGGTCTGCCGTAAGTGCGACCGAAAACGTTCACAGAATCTTAAAAAATTAATCTGTGGAATAAAAACGTTGCAAACGAAAAGAAAAAGTAACTATTTTAATTATAAATATAAGCAACGAAAAAAGTTTAAGTGAATTAAAATTTTCATATTTTACACTCAATATTATTTTACGCGTAAAAGAGCAAACTTAATCATATATATATTCAAATGAATCTAAATATAAATTATTGTGAATTGTATTCAAATTTTAAGTATAAATCCTCGAGTCTTTCATTTTTGATATAAACCTAAATAAAGGGAGTATTTCTAGTTATCATTTCATTTCATTAATTTATTTGATTTCTCATTCAATTGAATTTGAGTTCAAATACTGAAATTCAATTGTAATGAGAATTGTTGTCATAATTTGTAGTACACTTCACTGGAGATAAATATATTAATTACTAATATTTGATGAGAGATTGACTTGAGTTTAAGTTTTTATATAAAATACAGTGTTATTAATCTAAAAGCCGCTGAGAGGGTATTAAATCGTCTTCTTCTGTGGGACCGGGACTTGAGTATGATCTGCGTCTTCTCTTAATTTCAACTTTTGGTTTATTTTTTCGTTTTCCTGAACAACAACAACAAAAGCAATTGAGAATACAATTGAGACATTTAATTGGTTTCCAAATAAAATTGCTGTTAAAAACAGGATTTGAGAGACACTCTGTTCCTAATTCATTTCATGCTTCATCCGTTGTCTCATCGAAACTATTCTGCAATTTTTATTAGTTTTGATCTGTTTTGTTGGCACTCATGGTCCTCATGGTATTTACTGTGAGGTTCTAATGAAAGTGATATTTGTAAAGTTGACTTAAATTAAGTTTAGATAAGAGATAAGTTCATTAATTGATTCTCTATTAACAATAAACCGGTAATAACTATAACTTTATTGAAAATGATTGAGTTATTTATTTTGAATCATTTAAATGAACTTATAATCAATCATTAAATTATAAATTTATGAAATTTTGTTTAATTTATTTAAATAATATTTTTCAAAAGGAAGTAATTATATA
Organism: Nanhermannia nana; assembly: GCA_033996565.1. Lineage (NCBI taxonomy): Eukaryota > Metazoa > Arthropoda > Arachnida > Sarcoptiformes > Nanhermanniidae > Nanhermannia > Nanhermannia nana. Next base: position 2,287 of record JAUJYT010001741.1, read on the forward strand.
ATTGATTGAATTTATGGAAACGAGTTATAATGTTTGTAATAATGCTGTGTCTGATATTTTAATTTAATCTCAACATTCATGCCATACATTAGATTCTTGTTATCATTTACATAGACATTAAAAATAGCAAACATTACAAAATTGCTTATATTATATCAAATCAAAGCTTTTTCAGTTGAAAAGCTCCAGAATATTGAATATGTTTAAGAGTTTTCAGAATTTACGGTTCATTTTGAACTATTATTTGAATAAATTTTATAATTAATTAATTATTAAAATATAATATAGAGTTATTGGCAGTCAATAAACTCATATTAAACTCAATTCTTAGCATTAATGATATTTTTGACGTCATTTGTTGAAATACGTTTTTGAGAAAAGTCTAACTTTTCAAGACTCAGATCCTATACTTGTTTGTCAATTTCTGTCAGGTTAACTTACAGGTCGGTCTCACGGGTCTCACTATTATAATGTTGTGTCTCCAATATGTTTAACCAATTGATAACTTATCAAAAAAATATTCAAAACTAATATTATTAATATGAAAAATTGAAATTTTGCAAAAGACATAATAAGAGTCGATTTCCTGAAGTAATACTTTTATAAATAGTAAAATGTATTAAAATCAGAAGTTCTGTTACTTTCAAAATAACTCAAGAAAAGCCATTAAATTATAAGTTTATGTTTATTTAAAAGACCTTTGGGTTGGGTGAGCTTTCAGGAATTCTTGAAATTTCGAGGGGGGGGGGGAGTCAAAAACTCGTCTATTTTCTGAGACAATTTTTTCGCAGAATCAGTTTTCGCGCCAAAATTTATTTAAAATTTTGTATTATTTTGTAGAAACATTAAAATTCATGAATTTTAATGCCAATGTTTGATGAATTTAAGCATAGATCTTATTACGAGTCTTTAAAAAAAGCTAAAAATCAATTCTGAAATCTTAATGAAAATCAAAGAGGGAGCCAAAGGATATTTTTACAATTTTTCAGAAAAAGTCAAAGGGGGACCAAAGGATACATTTGGATAAACTTGGAAAAAATCAAAGGGGGGACCAAGGTAGGATTTTTGAGATTCCGAAAATATTGGGGGGGTGCACACCCATAGCAAACCCATACCTCACACATGTATGGCTATCAGTTAAATGTTTGTTTTTGAAACAGTGAAGAATTTAATTAAAGGCCATTCGTATTACCGGTAATTATGAATATGAATTGATAATATGGTACATCAGTGTCACACCACACCACTCACCAATAGGTGAACCCTCAACCCAAAAGTTAAGATTAGGTTTAGGCATATTTAAAATGAACTTATGATTTAAACTAAAATGAATTGTTGAATAAAATAAGAAAATTTGAATACATTGTCTGCAATGCTTTGTTAAAAATAAAAATCGATGACAAACACTTCGGTTCAGTTTTTATTATTCACACTGTGTTATGAATATCGACGAATATGGGCTTTAAATTAGTGCATGTTTAACCCCACTGACCTCACTGACCTCACTGACCCCACTCGCACTCATTTTGAGGGTTTTCATTGTAATGGATCCCAATTTATGTCTATAAGTGTGTAACGAATGAGAGACCTATTTGTGAGTCGTGTGCCTTAGTTTGCGAATGACTGCCATTTATATAGCAGTTCAGAAAGCAATGAGAGCACCGACTGCTCAAAAGCAGAGTACATCACGTTTTTATATCTTTATATACGTTTATATACGCTTTGAGTGCTTGCGAGCCAGCATTACATGCATTACATAATGCTCTGTAGAGTTGATGACTGACTATATCTGTTGTCCTCTAATACTAAAGATCAACACTTAACCACTCGTTTGACAAATAAATATTTTACTTTAAAACTGGAGCGGAGTTTATAATCACTATTTGGACGGTCTTTAACGGAAACAGTACTGTAAGTGAGACTCAGTTTATTCGTTATTAAATTTAATGAATTTCAATATCAATATTGAATGCATTTGTGTTCATATGTTATGTTATGTTAGATGTGATATAAACGCAAATGAGTGACACGTCGACAATACATTACTTATTACCACATTTTTTTGCATTTATTTCATTCTTTAATTATTAATTATCTCATAAAAATGCTTTATTTAAATAATTAATTAATTAAATAAATAATTTATAACAATTTTGATTGAAATGCGATTTTTTGCTGTAAGTATTTTCGGCGCATCACTAATGAAGGCATAGAGTGCTATACAGTGTATGCACTATTGGCTTACAGTGTATTTGAGTTTTACATACAAAATACTATTGAATAGCACTCAATACAATTGCAATATAACAGGCATAAGAGACGTGGCATTAATCGCAACACAACCATAATATGGGACTAAATATTAAAGTGTTTACACTTTATTTGGTTTATGTTTTAGTTGTTAGTAATTGTGTTTGCGTTAAATAGAATCAAAAGATTGATTTTTAATTACAAGCTTTGCTTTCAATAAAGTGTTGACAAAATTACAATAATTTAAATGTGTTTTTGTACTTACCGTATAATTAAATACCGCAGTCATTAAAATTATTAAAACTAATGATAACTAAAAACTTATTACAATTTAGTCGTACTGTAAGACACGGAACCGATTACCCCGACTATGAATCCGGAAACAGTGACAGCGATTCCTCACGGCTTTGACGGCCATTATTCAGGTGCACAACAGTTGCCATCCATGCAAACGATGGCGTCGATGAGTGACCCGAACGGACTTTCGGCTCATATGTCAGCACATTATGGCGTTTCTTTAGAACCAACAGCTATGAGCTCACACATGATATCACAAGCCGTGGATGACTTTCACAGCAGCGGCGATAACGTGACCGCAATAGCGCCCACTTATGACGATATATTCCCAGCACTTCCAGAAAGTGAGCCAAGAGTTGATTCGGACAACACAGTGGTGAACACTGGTCTGCAGTGGAATCAGAAAATGAAAGTCAAGTCTTCGAATATCACTCAAGTATTTCGAGTGGCGCCGGAAGAGAGAAAATACAGAGAACTCAACAGTCGTTTTGGAGAACAGGCAGAACAGGCGAAGATCTGCGCAGACATTATGCAAAAAACTGGTGCACACATCGAAATGAGTGTCTCCAAAGACGGAACGCTTACCTTTTTAATTACCGGCAAAGAAGAGGCCGTTCTTTTGGCCAAAAAAATGATATCTTCGGAACTTCAGACCCAAGCGAGTGCTTCACTTCCTATTCCCAAAGAGCACCACCGTTTCATTTTGGGCAAAAATGGCAAAAAACTATCCGAATTAGAGCAGAACACGGGCACTAAGATTTATATTCCTCGACAAACCGATTCTTCAGAACAAATCAAAATTCTTGGCACTAAAGAAGCGATCGATAAGGCTGTGCATGAAATTCAGCTGATCTCTAATGAAGCGACGAGTCGTTCGAACGAACGCGTCTCTATTCCTAAGATATATCACCCCTTCATTACCGGCCCTTTCAATGAGACCTTAAACGTAATAATGGCTGAAACTGGAGCTAAAGTGAGTGTTCCGCCGCCCAGTGTTAACAAAGAAGAAATTTCCATTACTGGCGAAAGAGAAGCCGTCCTTATGGCCAAAGACAGAATTATGCGAATATATATCGACAAAGAGAAGAAGTGTCAGACAGTCTCTATGGAAGTGAGAAAATCGCAGCACAAATATATAGTGGGTCCTAAAGGTTCCACTTTGAACGACATTTTCCTTAAAACTGGAGTTTCTGTTGAAATGCCTTCGCCTGATAGTAATAGCGAAACGATTACATTGAGAGGAGAACAGGACAAACTTGGACCTGCGCTCACTGTCCTGTACGAGAAGGCGCACAGCGAAGTGGACGCTGAGATCGACGTCCCCGCCTGGTATCATAAGTACATCTTAGGGCCTAAAGGATCCAAATTTCAAGAAATATCGCAAGACTTCCAGAAAGTGAACGTTTCCTTTGTCACTAACGAAGACAAGATCAAAATGCACGGACCCGTCGCTGAAGTTGATAAAGCAAAAGAAGTTATCGGAGAGGTTATCAGAGAAATTAAATCGAAAATTGTTATCGAAGAAATTAAGGTCAACTCTAGATATCATCGTTTTATTATCGGTAAAAATGGTGTAAATATAAAACATATCCGGGAAGAAACTGGAGCTCAAATTCATATTCCTAGCGAAGGCACTGAAAACATTGCTTCAAGTGATAGCATTCGAATCGAAGGCTCATTTCAAAGCGTTGCGAAAGCAAAACACGAGTTGGAATCCATTATTAAGAAAATTGATACACTTCTTGTCGAGAGAGAGAACGAAGTGTCCAAACACTTGATTATTGAACACCGATTTCATCGTCAAATTATTGGCACTAAAGGCGAAACTATCAGAGATATAAGGGATCGATTCAATCAGGTTTACTATTTTGGTTTTTTTTCTCATTTTTTTCGGCAATTAATTAATTAAAAAAATTGTATTCAGGTTGTGATCATTTTCCCAGAACCTAATGAAAAGAGCGACAAAGTGACGATTCGTGGCACCAAAAAAGATGTTGAACAGTGTTATGATTATTTAGCTCAATATAATAAAGAATTATTATCTAATAATTATCGCGTTGAAGTGCCTATTTTTAAGCAGTTCCATAAGTTTATCATTGGTAAAGAGGGCGCAAACATTAAAAAAGTTAGTTTAAAATTACAGTAATTATTAATTATTTATTGTATAGTAAAGAAAATATCATTTGATTTAATAGAATGCAATTCTTATCACTAAATATACTGAATAATAGGCTTACATTTATAGGTCTAATCATTTTGTTCTATACCTGTTATCATAGATAAAATAGAATCTCAGCTTTACTTTGAAAAACGCTATCTTTTTATAGTTTGATTAAAGCCTAAAGTTCACTGCTTATTAGGCTTATTAGCAGTGCTTCTGTTGTCAAAATTAAATACAAGTCTATAAACTTAAATGATATTAACATATTTATCGCTTCAATTCCTTAATACTGACATATTTTTAAATATAACTATATTCCAATTTATATCATGTTTCGTGTTATTAAACGCATAATTTGCTTTTGAATATTTCTAAACCAGTCCTTCAGGAAAACTATTTCTGCTTTTGATAACGATTTTTTTACTTGTTATTCAGTTTGAATATATGTCCAAATCCGTCCAATTTCGAGGTCACGAGACTTGTTCTCTCCAGACTTGTGAGACTTATGTCTCACATTTATTTTCATAAATCACTTTTATATAATATTTTTAGCACTGAAAGCAGCTTTTAATCTCATTTAATCTCAATATTTAGATAAGGGATGAAACGGGAACTCGAATTGATTTGCCTGCAGAAGGAGCTGATTCAGACGTTATTGTGATCACAGGTGTTAAAGAGAACGTGGAAACTGCTCGCGAACGCATTCAGGCCATACAGAATGAATTGGCGGATGTGGTTCAGGTCGATATTATCATTCCAGCGAAAATTCATAACTATATTATTGGTGCAAAAGGACGTCAAATCAGGCAAATAATGGATGATTGCGGCGGTGTCCTCATTAGATTCCCTCCAGAAGGCTCAGGTAGTGATAAAGTTTCGATTCGAGGGCCTAAAGATTGTGTCCAAAAAGCAAAGCAACAATTGGTTAATATATCAAATGAACAGCAAATTAATAACTTTAGCGATGAATTGAAAGCAAAACCAGAGCATCACAGATACCTTATTGGCAAAAATGGGGCCAATATTAAGAAAGTAAGAGAGAGAACCGGCGCGCGAATATTTTTCCCAACCGGTAAAGAAGAATCGCCGGCAGATAGAGATTCAATAATTATTACGGGAAAGAAAGAAGAAGTCTTTAAGGCTAAGGAAATCTTAGAGGAAACCATCAGAGACTTGGAAAGAGTAGTTGAGGGAGAGATGAAAGTGGACCCTAAATATCATAAGCACTTTGTTGCCAGACGTGGAGCTATTCTCAAGCAAATATCTGATGAATTCGGTGGCGTTACTATCAGTTTCCCGCGAAGTACTCAGAGAGATAGTGATAGAGTAGTACTTAAAGGAGCCAAAGAATGTGTTGAGAGTGCAAAACAGAGAATCAATGAAATCATACAAGACTTGGATTCTCAGATTACTATTGAATGTATAATTGATTCTAAATATCACAGAACACTAATGGGCACCCGTGGCTCGCGAGTGCAGGCTATCACTCAAGACCATGACGTGAGAATCAAGTTTCCCGAACGCGGAAGCAATGGTGTGGCGAGCGATGACAGTTTTGTTAATGGAGATTATAATGGAAGCACTGAAAGTGTTGAGCAATTGGGTAAAACTCGCAGGAAATCAGATGTGATTCTCATTACTGGAAAGAAAGAGAATTGCGAATCGGCTCAAAATGCTTTGTTTGCTTTGATCCCAATCACTATTGAAGTTGAAGTGCCGTTCGATTTGCATCGATTTATTATCGGACAAAAGGGTAGAGAAGTGAGAGAAATGATGGAAACCTATGACGTCTCGATAGCAGTCCCACCCGCGAACACGAGCAGTGATATAATCAAAATTTCCGGCTCTAAGGATAACGTTGAAAGAGCTAAAAAGGCGATTGCAGATCGTGTCTCCAAATTAGAGAATGAAAAGCAGGACAGACTCGCAAAAAGCTTTCAAGTCAGCATTCAAGTCAACCCTATATATCATCCAAAAATTATTGGCAAACGCGGGGCTATTATTTCAAAAATACGTGAAAAACATGGCGTTCAGATTCAGTTCCCTGAACTCAACAAACGAAAAGATGGCAATGAAGAGGAGAAACAAGACGTCATCACAATTGTCGGTTATGAGAAAGAAGCGAATTTAGCCAAAGAAGAAATCCTTAAAATAGTTAAAGAACTCGAAGAATTGGTTCACGAAGAAGTTCATATTGACAGTCGAGTCCATCCACGCCTTATTGGCTCCAGAGGTAAGAGTATAAGAAAAGTGATGGACGAATACAACGTTGATATAAGATTCCCGCGATCTGAGGGACAAAATCCAGATCTAGTTATTATCAGCGGATTGGCTGAAAATGTAGACGAAGCCAAGGATCACATTCTCAATTTGGCCGAAGAATATGTGAGTTAAATATATATATAACTGTCAAATGTATATATATTTTGTTAAAACTAATAATTTATTTTTGATTAACAATGTCTAAAATGATCTTACAGTTGGATGATGTGGTCGAACAGTACACAACCCCTCCGAGCAGACAACATGGTCTAGACTTTGACCGTCCATCTGGAGAAGGAAAGAAAGGTTTTGTGGTGAAGGGCGGTCCGTGGGAACAACGGGAACAGCAGGCAGTGCCCGACACTAGTGATGCACAAGAATTTCCCTCGTTCTGTAGCGAAATGACTGCCTCTGAGACGTCCTCTGTTGAAGACGGGCCTCGCTCTGCCCCATGGGGGCCAAAGGGAAGCCGTTAAGAAGTCATGTCAATCATTACTATAAAATACATGTTTCACCAGTTTATGGATATTCGTTAAGCCATTCATTGAGCAATTTTATTATATATGAAATATTGAATAGGCTTGAAGTTAAGGAACTAATGCGAACTGCTCTACCTTTTCCAGTGCCTACACGTGCCATTCATCGTCATTTTCATTATACTCCAAAACAGATACCTTTCCATACGATAGTTATTCTGTGGGCTCATGTCATAGTTTTATTAGGTGTTGGTTATCATTACAAAAATGATTGATTTAATTGTTTTAAATGATGTAAATCAGGGTTATATCACGTAATGTTTTAAAGATGCATAAAAATTATCGATGTTGTACACACTAGTCTATTATGGACTGTCAGTTTCAAATTTATTAACGGGTAGTATATATTTTCATCACACGGTTTGGAGAAACATATATTTGACAAATCTATTAAGTAATTGTAATCATGAATAGTTGTATCTCTACTATTATTCCTTAAATCTTGAAATCGGTTATTTTATTGCTTATATGAAATAATGTAAAAGTTTGATATTGATATGCAATTTATGAATTATCTTTTATTACAAAAAAAGGTTATTCTAATATAAAAAAGGGTTCAATTCTAAATTATATTAAGTTATGATTTACACTAATGGGTATAAATGAGTATAAATATATAAATATATATACAGTATGTGTCTTCCAAGAGCAACAAATAGGTTTTTGTTCTCTTAATTGTAAATTTTATTCGGTATTTCATATCTTTGTAAAAAATAAGTGAACTTATGCCCAAATAGGGGGAAAATTTTGCAATACTTTTTTAAATTAAATTATCAATTATTAGAATTGTTTGGTATCGGTTATAACAACATCCAAAAGTCAAACTGTTAGTATT
>JAUJYT010001742.1:0-10626 GCA_033996565.1 Nanhermannia nana
AACCCATAATTTTTCTCTCTTAACAATTGAGGGGATTTCCCAAAACTCAATTCTGCATAAATAGGTTTAAAAACTTTATGCTCTTTAAAAATTATACACTTTTAAAAACTTGTTTTATTTTAATGACTATATTTGTTGAACAATAATTCTTTATAAGTTATAAAACATTATTCATTCTTTTGATAAAAGTTATTCAAAATTGATTTAAATTATAAAACAGTGAAATAAAAGAAATAAGAAAAAGTATTTTAACTACTTTTCAACATTAAAGACAATGACTTAAAGTTTTGTTAAAGAACAATAAGATTTAAATAAAATATATTTAATACTGACTTAAAACCCGTTGAAATTACTGACCATTAAAAGTTAACTGATTTTTAAGAGAACACAAATTTCTATTTTCTTGACAAAAAGTATTTTCTAATTTTAGAAATAGTTCAGACACTTGTTTGAACTCTAACATAAGGATGTGATAGTGTTTTAAAAACTGTTTTATTACCATTTATTGCACTACAATCACAACTGGAGGCGTTTGGGGATAAAAGCTTAGGAATAGCGATAAATACAGTGAAAAATACCTACAGAAGAAAAACATAAGCAATTGTTATAAACGAGACTTAATTCTTAGAGTGAAAACATAAAAATGAATGGCAACTAATTGGTAACCGATTCCATAAAAGTTATCCTAAATAAACATTTTTTTGCTTTAAGTCCTATTTTAGGACCAGTTTTTCAATAATATTTTCACGCTTTGAATAATTGTAGGCAATTATATCATAAAAAATATTATTGCTGTAGAATATGAGAAATTAGTTTTGCATTTATGCAAATCATTTAGTGCTTTAGTTGTTTAGAGGAATACTTGAGGGGTAGACTCAACCGCATTAGCAATTATATCATGATTTTTAAATAAAATAATAATTAGTAATGAAAAATTGATGTCAGATTGAAAAAACATTAGCGCCAAAAATTTAATTCCATATATTTTTTCATTTATTATATGTATTTACAGTCAAAGCTAATTAAGTTTTCCGTTTGGGTTAACCGCACAAACAATACCGTTTGTGAATTTAATTTTCCAGAAATAAGATTTTTAACAATAGCTTAAAAGTTAACTTAAGTTTCTATTTGAATGAATTTGAATGAATTTGAATAGAAATAGCATTAAAATAACTTTAAGCGAACTTTTCATAGGTATAATCGATAAGATAAAAGTTAGGCATATATTAAAAAATGGTTATTCAATATTAGATTAGTCTGTAAATAGTGAAGTCAGATCTCAATAAAACCTTAAGAATGTAATGTCTAAGCATCAAAATATTCGCTGAACACATAGCTGGCAATCATCAATCATGTGGGCATGAAATACATTAAAACCCGCACCAAATGATACCCAATTGTGTGACAGGCGTACAGTTTAATGATTCTGAGATTCTCTCTAACAAAACAACGGCAAAAGAAAGATTTCTTTAAGTTCGCGGCGCAAAAGTGTGTTGACTAAGAAAACTAATAATAATATTAAAAAAGCGATGGCTTTCACTGAAAAGGGAGAAATCTCTTTTGGTAATCAACATATGCAATAATCATTAACTCACTCGAGCGAGTGTTAAGGCAAACCTCTTTTCTGTCAATTGTTACGCACATTGAATTATATTAAGCGCTTCTAAATTTATTTCTATCCCTAGACTTAAAAGTTTATTTCTTATCGTAAACTTTTTTGAAGTCCATTTTTAAATAGCGTCAGACACTCTTCACTGCACTATTCTCTGGACTTACTTTTAACTGATTTTGCTGTCATCGTAAAGATAAAGAGGAGGCAAAAGTCACCCTTCAATAAATAAATTGATAAAACAAAAATATTTTGTCCACTTTCACAAACTGTATGTATTTCTGGGAAAATAGAGTCAAATTTTATGATAACTATATATTATTTGCCTCCCTCTCAACATATTGGCATTCATTTGAAAAGCAGATAAGAAAAACTTTTTAAAACATAAATTTCAATGTTTAGGAATGTATACAATTCAGTCGCAATGTATTAGCTGTCAATTAAGCGCAAACACGTGCCAAAACACGTCTTTTGACTAGTGATTAACTGGAAGGTGAAAGACTTAATGACTTTAATAGATCGGGTTTTGATGATAGAGTGCACTAATTACTGATTGAAATCTGTTACAAAACACAAAGGACGCGTTTAAATTGGAATAATATTTAAATGTTAAAAATAATGTTAAAAAAAATGCTAATTTTCTTAACGAATTAGTGCACTCTGTCATACTTTTCTTATCAAATTGTCTTTTAGTACAAAACTTCTGTCACAAATATGTGAATTTCTTAGTATCCGTTTAACCATTAATCATATGTTGGTTTCTGAGATATTACTCTCAATTCAGGCAATTAAGTAAAAAGAAGTGTTATGTCTTCAAATAATTTATTTGAATATTTAGTTATATTTAAATTTTGGGATAATTTTAAAAATCAATTTCTAGTACTTTAGTATAGATCCGTTTTATTTATGGCTTTGATTATTAATTTAAAGCGCTATTACGTTATTTTCGCCTATTTTTAGCTGAAATCTTGTGAATGCAATTAAAATGAAGAATTTAGACGAATTCTCTTTTACTTTTTTTGAGTTATACTTTTGAAAATTAAATTTGCTTTCAAACTAAATGTCAAAAGCATTTGTATGTATTCGTAATATTTGAAATAAAGTGAACATGAAATTAAATTCGTCAAAAGCAAACTTTTTAGATTAAAAGTCAATATTTTCTAATGAAATATTAAATAAGCAAAAGAAATTTCAGTATTGAAGTCTATTTAATTGAAAAATTTAATATTTAACTAAATAAATAAGAGTCCAAAGTTTTATACACTTTATTTTGGACGTTAATTATTCATTTAGTCTAAAGAATAAGACTTACATAAGTATAACACTTAATATAATTATCAAATAAGTGGGAAAACTTGGATTTCTATAGATATTTGGCACACATTTTACCTCATTTAGTCTGAATTTTAGGGTAAAAGCTGCGAAAATATAAACGCTTAAAAACTTACGATAACGTCATCCTTGGTTGGCATGACCGGCAAAAGAGAAAAATAAGGGAATCCGGAGAAGTAGATTCGGAGTGTAGTTTAGTTGAAAAATGTATATTCTCTGCTTGAATTATGAGTTGGGATTAAACTGAGTGGCATTCGTAATAAATCATTGGGATAGTGAGTCAAATGACTTTATATACAATAATTCGGGAGAGAGAGGAGAGAGCAGAGAACGAGTCATATACAGAGTCATTACAGAGACATACAGAGGAGAGAGAGATTTTAGTGCACAAAAGATTAGCTCATGTATGGAGAGAATGAGCCAATACTAGGCGATTAAGACTGTCTTCACACCACATATGTTCATAAATAAGGACTTTTTGCTAAATGGAGTTGAAGTGATTCAAAAGAGCGAAAATAAGATGGATTTGAGAATAAGACAGTTTGTTTGATAGAAAATTGCAAATTATTTAATTAATATCTAACGTGCGTTACAGGTGTAATATTCTCTGTTATTAATGTCATTTTCAATAGACTAGTAATATATAATACCATAAATTATTGTAATACTTGTTTTTTGACTTCTATGAACGATAAGTTTAAGGGTCATTACTTTTTTCTTAGTAAAAGTCTTAAACTATTTTTGCATTACTTTTTCAAGAGCCCATAGTTTTGGGTTACATTTGAAAACCTATTTAAGTAATTATTTGTGAATTTGTTTAGCAAAATAATAGACCTGTTCACCAAATAAAGCGGGGATTCTTTGTTAGGGTTCAGAGAAGATAATGCTTGATATTCACAGAAGTAGTGCACATATAAAGAGGTAGGACTTCATGTGTTATCTCTTATCTATGATAGTGGTCTACACTCCTATTCTGCAAGAAAAACATTATTATATTCCCACTCGAAAGGGTTTAATAATAGTAAATACGGGAACTTATTGTTATGTCTATTCACAGAATTATGTCTTTTGTTTATAATCACAAAAAAACTTGAAAATTATACCAAAACAATCGCTAATTAATGCAAAAGTTTTGTTTGTTAGAAGACATTCAACTTGAATGAAAAAAATAAATAACTTTTACATTGAATTTACAGCACAAGTGTTGGGCAATAAAATGGCATTAAAATAGTTTCTCTTATCGGACAATGAATGCTAAAAAAAGATTAGAGAGAAATATTTTAATAGCAATATCTATTACTATAATAATAATTTTCTTTCTCGAGTTCAAGTGTGTTATTACTTCGTTTAATGAGTTAGTAAAACACTGAATAAATATTAAGGAATTTTTTTCCCCGAATTTTTCGGTGTAATGTCTCGATTAAAGCCTTTTACAACACGAGTAAATACTGAAATCATTAGTAAAAACACTTTTTTGATTAACGCCATATATACTGATGTTATTATCGTGAAAAACACTAATTGCTCTTTGAGTTTAGAATCAGAATATGAGCTCAATATGACCCTAATCTGGCGGTTCTGTTTGGTGAAGGCGTCTATTCCGACACCCTTTGCATTAACAGCAAAAAGAAACCGAAAAATAAGCAGAAATTTTTATTAACAACCAGTGTTTGGGATATAAGAGTTCATAACTTCTCTTAATTACCACTTTTCCGTTTTCGCTATGAATGACTCTGTAGTGAGTTCGGTATTTTTTCGAGTATTTAATGCATTTATTCACTCAAAGCTTTTATTATTTAGTATTTACAGAAAAAATTATTTTTAGCTATAAGTAAAAGAAAAAACACAGAAGTGCTGTATATGTGCTGTATATGAGCTGTATATATAAATATATTATATTAGTGACAGTTAGCTTACAAGTCATTTATAAAGAAATGGCAATTTTTTTTATCATCTAATGGTTACCTGTTCTGCAATAACTTAATAGTAACATAAAATACAAGTTTTGAATAATTTTTTTCAAACGTGTAACACATTATGGGAATATTTTTTTGAAGTCCAAATTGAGTTTCATCTCTATATTTGGATCTTATTAATGAAGTCTTTATTGGTTTTGATAGGAAAAAATTGCAGAAAATAGAGCCCACTTTTCAGCAGCAGGAATGGTATACTCAAGCGATTCATCATAGATATTAAGCTATTTCTATAAAAAGCTGTTTTCTTTTTTTCCCTTCAATTATTTTTAAGCTTTAAATAGTAACATATATTATATTATATCATATTTTTGATTAATTCGTAAACTTTTTTTCAGAGGAGTTTGAGATTTATTAAGGAAAAAAATTTTCTCTCGTTTTTGTTAAAGAAAAACTTCACTTTAAATCAATTCGGAAAATAATATTTCTCAACACTCTATTATGAAATATTCATTTATTGTTTTGTTAATTATTCAAACAATTTATAGCTTATTACTAGTCTGTTATGACAACTGAATAAAATATGCTTTGCTTTTAATTTAATTGAATTTTTACTGTGTGTGTGTGTCAGTTAAATAGCAATCCTTTTTCATACAAATTAACTTTTAATCATTTGCATTCAATTTATTTATATTTTGCTCATAATGTTTACTAAATTAAAAAGTACTTAATTTTAAATATTTTTAAAGTCATTAAATGTTTTCCCGATTGAATAATAATGAATAATAATCGCAAAGTATTAATAAATAATTTAAACAAAGTATTAATAAATTCTTTAAATAAAGTATTGATGTCATGTTTTATTGTGTTTTAAATTAATATATTGCAAATAAATTTGATTTTGAGGATATTTACTGATATACTGAGTATACACGGAAATTATTTTATTATTATTATTTCAAAAGATAATATAAAACACTTAAAAACACGAAAATTAATTTTCTCTTTTCTCAAAATTCAACTTTAAATAAGAATAGAGAATAGATTTTTAAGCGGATTACAAAACAATCTGTTTTGTGATCCATTATAAGTATGCTCAACAAGTATCTGATAAAGAATTGATTTTAGGAAAATATTTACAAAGAGCAAAAAATTATTCATATTTACTGACTTGAGACAAATTTGACAGACATAAGGAAAATCTTTTCTTCGTATTGTATTCAAAGGATTTTACTATTAAAGCATTTTTGGGCGAAATGACAAGAAAAATATATACTGCATGCAAAATAGCGATTGCAATTGCTATGAGTTTTAGGGATTATTTCGTATACATGAAATTTTTGTCGCATTAGAGCTCAAAATCGATGGCCTACTCCGGTGACCTACTCTTTCACTGCCGCATAGTATACAGCACAGAAATATCGCATAGAAATAGTGAATCCAAGGCAGAGAGCGAGAGCTGCAGCTGAACACAGACTATTGGGAACCAACTCCTTAAACCGGTATCTTATCGTTTCGTCGACTGTTTAGACTTTTGATTGAAACCCGTTTTAGCGAATTTTTCATTTAAAACTCTTAAAAGTTTTCTTTATTTATAATTTTTGTCTAAAATTTTAAGTAAATATTTAAAAGATGCAGAGATTTATTCAAATATTTAAAAATACATTATTATATTCAGAGAACCAGTATTTAGTGCAAAATCAATTTGTAAATCTTTATTCTTAGCACATTTCTGAAATTAAAAGTTGAGACTATTGAAGACCATTGTCTTGATATCAATGCAATAATTTATTATTATTTTTCTGAAAATCTGAATAAGAAATTACTCTTAAAATATGCAAATATTTAACTCTTAATTAATTCGACGAAACGGGAACGGAACTCTTTTAAACGGATTGTAACAATTCATAGACTTAGTCAGCACACGCATAATAATCAATCAAATACAATGCTAAAATAGTAAACCCCTCATCAGTAATGGCCTTATAGTTCTTTTCATTTATATCCTTATGCTTAACATCTCTTCCCTAAGCCAAGCCTTATCTCAAACTTAATAGTAGGCAACTCTTTAGCTTCAAAAATGTTAAAGTGAACATTTATGGTGAGTTTTACTTTACAAGTGAATATTGGAGACCAAAATATAGGTCAAGTTTAAGTCTATTCAAACACTTATTCCAATAGACTATACTTGAATTTTATGCCACATTTGATATCTATAATAAAGATATTCTTTTTATAGACTATAAAATATTTCCAATTTATCCTTCGATTGAGTGAAAAGCTTTTTTCTCTTTTGCAGTTAAATATAGAATTTTTTTTAAAAGAAATTCTAATATTCTTTTGATTTATAACTATTTTGTTGTTTTCTTAATAATAAAAATTCCATAAATCAAAGTCTTATTGTCTATTTGAATGCATAGTTTGCATGCATATTAAGCAAAAAACAAATAAAAATATATATTTTTCAAAAATCAATAATTAGTTTTGAAATTTGTTTTGGTATTTATTTGTAAGCTTTGTTACAAACCATAAGTGTCTGTTTGAGAGGGAAAGGGAGAGGGACAGAGACAGACAGAGAAGTAGTTTAAAAATCTGGTTTAAATCAAAAGGAATCCGATTCGAGACTTTGGTTTTTCCTATTTTTCTATTGTATTGCATTACCAGTAATTATCTGCCCATTTCTAATGCTTTTTAGAAGAAAATACATTTCAATAGATCAGTAGTGCTTTAGGAAATCCAAAACTTCTTGAGGCAGAAGAAGGGAACCGAAAATGGAAAAATGAAAGATGAAAAGCATTAGTATTTATATAGGAATGAGTGACAGAGAAATGAGTAGAAAAACTAGTTATGAGAGTCTGTTCCGCATCGGTTGTTAGGCTGATAGTTGACTTGAAAAAAATTCTTTTTTTATAATAACTTATAGTAATACATATTTAAAACCTTCTCTTTTTACAATTTGATTATTCTATTCCTTTACTCACTTTTTGTTAATCATCTTTTGAGGAGCATATGGTTTGTGGCAAATCACAAGTTTATTATAATAAGGAAATTATTATCTCCTTTCTGTTCACATAATCACTATTATAAGACATGAAAATGCATTAACTGATAGAAAATTTTTCATTAACTTATATTAAAATAATTGCATTTCACTTTGCATTCAATAGCATTCATAATAGTTTATGCATTGAATCAATTATTGAGAAAAGACATATATTTATACATCATTTCGAAATATGTATTACAGAATAAGTGCTGAAAGTTTTTGAGGACTAATGAGAAATATAGACTAATATTAACTTATATTAAATAAAAATAAAATACTAGAAAAGCTGCTGACTTGAGCCACCTGTTGTGTGCTGAAGGTTGGGATTTGGATAAAAATATATGCCATTTATAAATTGCAGTGTATTTGCAATTAAGATGAAAATGTGTTAGTAATATATGTAGTTTAATATGAAATACAGTAATATGTAGTTTAATATTATATACAGTAATATGTAGTTTAATATGATATACAGTATAAATAAAGATCAAAAAATCTGTTGCATGTTTGCAAAAATATGGGATTATAAGTTAGTGGTAGTATAGGGGCTAATAGTTTAATAGTTAATTATTAAACTTTTATAATTAGTTGGATTCAACTGTTCATAAAGTTAATTAACTGTTATTGTTGTGAATGCTGGCACTTCATAATGCAATATAACGTAATGTAATAACAAGGATAAAGATTTCTGCAATTTTTATTTTAATTATTTACTGAAGGATAAGTATTTACTGCCAAAACAATTTCATACCGATACTTATGGTAATTCGTTTTTCTGAAGTATAATGCACTTTAGTTAAATCAGAGCTTTAGGTACATAAATAGACAGAAACCTAATTAGTTTTGTATTGATTTGAATTAATCAATACAAATCTTGCGGATTATTATATTCATGATTATTAAGCAAATATTATTTTTATAATTAATTTTCTTATTGCTGTACAAAAATAATATTAACTTTATCTTATTATTAACCGTGTATGAGTTGCTATATTTGGAATTTGAATCTAATTCAAGTTTTAATTATTCAAATTATTTCATTAAATGTTTTACATAAGAAAACTTGTTATTTATTTATTTTTATTCAAATATTAACAGTCTTTTCAAAAGACTCTAAACTTCTAAACAAATTATTAAATAATTTGTACTTTAAATATATATATATATCTCGAATAATCCGAATAAATAACTAATTCTTGAAGAGATATCCGAAGCTATCATTTTAATTATACGACAGAATAAATTATTCAAAAATATAATTCAAAAACTGCTGAAAACGTCAATACTATTATAATAGAGAAGTCATTGCACACTGAAATCAATAATTAAATTTCGAAACTTGAATAACGAAATATCTTACGAAAAGGCTGTATATGATTGAGCTAAAGCATGACATATAAAGTGATTTAATTTGCTTTAAATTTTGACGAATTTTATTATTTATAAGCAGAATATATTGAGTTTTCATCAAAAGTTGATTCTGAATAGTATTAAACTTTATTTTATTGTACAATTAATTTATTTTCAATATAATTATTAGATTTATGACAAGCGCTGAGTTTTACTCAAACAGAATGTCCTCTAAATTAATGAAATGAATTATTCACTATTAAAGTAACAAAACTATTAAATAATTCAAAGTTTAGAAACTAAAATAAAATAAAGCTCTAGTTTTTTATTATAATTCTCTATTATTCAGTTTAAACACAATGAATTGAATAGAATAATAAACAGAAATAAATTTATATAACAGATAACTTGAAAACCTGATAAATAAAACTTTATTATTAAAAGAATAATAAGCTTTTTTGTCAATGAAATACAAAAAAATGCTGAAACAATTATTGTAAATAAAATGTGCATTTCATAAGGTTCTAGTTGTGAAGCATGAATAAAATGATGAATTACTGGTAGCTGTGAAACAATACTATTTCTTTATATAGTAGCAAATTATTGCTAAATATCCGAATGAGCATTAAATGCTTGAAAGAATACAAAGAGAATATTTAGTATAATATACATGTATAACATGGCTGTAATGAATGGTATGTATTTAGTGAACATATCTCCCGAAAACTACACATAAACCTACTTAATACCCATGCAGTAATTCAAGGCACACAAAAATTTTTGTGCAGCTCTAATAATAATAATAATATCATTGATAATAATAAAGTAAAACGATATGCTCTTATGCTTAATAGAAAAATACAACACATTTTAAAACTACTGCTAAAGTAGCAGAGGATAGAGAAGCTCTTTATTGTAGATCATTATGCAGCTGAAGTTTTATTAGAGCTAATTAATGATTATTGAGAGGAATAAATTTTTTGGCTCAAGAGTGGCTGTTTTGCAATTCTAGTGAGATTTTATAATTAAGAAGATAAGAGATTTTATGCACTCCTCTCTTTTGCAATCCATATATTAGGTCGTTTAGAGCCATATAAAAGATATAAAATAGATTTATTTTGAAATTAATTTTTCTAATCTGTTTTATTATGGAGTTATGTTTTGAAAGTTAAATTATTCTCTTTATTCAATAAATCGATTGTTACTTAATGACAGAGTTTTTTCAATTCATTGGTTATAGAAAATTAAATAATTGTTTGGCTTATTTGTATGTTTGTTCTGAATGATGGATTCGCGTTGGGATGAAAAAGAAAAGCTAATTATTATTGTGAACTATATTTAGCTATAGTTTGCTAATGACGTTCGGTGCAGACAAA
>JAUJYT010001743.1:0-10622 GCA_033996565.1 Nanhermannia nana
TAAACTATGATAAACATATATATTAAATTTGAAACAAGTACTGAGAGAATTAATTTCCAATAGACCACTAAGTTTAATGTTAAGTTTACTCATTTGTAAGAAGTCTTATCGAATACAAAGAAATTCTCTCAATTCTGATAATATCTCAAAGACTATTAGTTTTAGACAAAAACCTCTATAATATTCGGAATCCTCGCTCTAATTTGCATATAAATTGCGTCTAATTTAATTCAAATCAGACTTAAATTCAAAGTTAAGTTCTGCCGATTGAAGATCTAAATCAGGCAAATAAGTTATACTGATTATAAGCAATTTTTCATAATTTTGAATTGGGTTTATTTAAATTAAATAAAAAAATATAATTATATATTTTAAAATTAAAATAAAATTTTATTCGTAATTTTGTATATTTTTTCTGCCATTAAATTTTAAAAAAATTTAAAGCATAATAGCATTCACTGCAGACGATTTCGGGACTTTTGCCAATGCATTGTTAGCAGGACTTGAAAATAGATTGGATATAATGCTATTTCCGGCTATGCCCACAAAATTAGGCTCAGATTTGTTGGTCAGTGAGAATATCAAATTTACAAAAACTTTTGGTCATTTCTCTCTGGGACACATCGGGTCTCTAACTAAGCCTGAAGTGAGACCGGAATATATGTTTTTCCTCAGTTTTGAACCCCCGGTTTGGATCGCATTATTACTTACATTACTATTTCTCGGATTATTTATGGCTTATTTGAACAAAAATGTCGAAACATTTTTCTCGTCTATTTGGCAGTTTTCAAGTGTTTTAATCTCTGGATGTATTACAAAAATTTCTGGACCTTTCCGCGAATATCTAATCACTAGTATTTGGCTTTTAATGGATGGAGTCGTGCTATTCTATGGATTCACCGGTTGTTTGTGGAGTTTTATAGTTCAAAACACACCGATTCAGAGAATCGATTCGTGGAATGATTTGTATGAGATGTGGAAATACAAGAAAATTATTGTTATGGAACATAAAATGACGTATGATTTTGCTTATTATGATAGTTCAGAAATGGCTAAAGATTTCAGATCACGAATGATTGTGTACCCAATGGCAACATTTGTCAACGAAACCGCACTCGAGATCATTATGAAAAACTCTTCGACTGACGAATATATGTTTGCCTTTGAATACTATTCTTTGGTTTCCTTAAGAATGACATCAAATACAATCAGAGAGAAAAAAGAAAGAGATTTTCAGAAATGGTATCGATTATCACATCTCAGAAAGAGGAGGCGGAACATTGCCCTATAGTCTTGTGGTCTTTAATAATCATAACATTAATCTAACAATTCTTGACAGAACGTAAGGATTAGTTATAGTTCGCGATTAATTTTAATTTTAAAAATTGTGTTTCAGTATAACTCAGTTGAAAGAAAGTGGTATTTATGATCAATCTATTCAGAAAGTATTAGATAAGAATCAAATGGAGGAAAATAGTGACGAGAATGCGGTTAACAATGACATCAAACCTTTAACTTTAGAAAATCTGAGCGAAGTTTTCAAAATACTTATCTTTGTACTGACTCTAAGTTTTGTGGTTTTTATAATTGATTTCCTATTTATATTCACTTTTATGGTTTGCCATAAAATAGACGAATCACTCAAATATAGTGATGTCTTCAGGACTTAGTTTATGAAATCGGAACTTAATTACTGACAAATCAGTTGACTTTTCGGGCAATAAGTTTGAAGTGTTATCGTATTTAACGGTCACTACAATTACATAACGCTTTATAGTCTCCGATAACTTGAAATCTATAACTGTTTGTAATCTCCAGTTCTCTATCAATACATGTTTTTCTACATTTTCATAAACTTTTTCTTCTGAACATTGATTGCCCTCAAGTTTGAGTGCATTAAGATTTTGATGAGTTACATGAATAGAATCAAATTGATTTTCATAATTGTTTAGTGTTCTCATAGTTCCCGAACCAAACAGTAGTTTCTGTGATTCATTTCTATTGAATTGTAGGCAATTATTAGCATTTAGTTTAGTGTAATGTTTGTCCTCTAATCCAATTTCTTGAGTGAAACCTAATCTGATGACAAACTGTTGACGCAGTTTTTCAATTCTTTTGTATTTTTTCTTTGTAAGTATAGGTTTGAGATCTAATTTATAGATGAAATCAAATAATGGATAAACAGAAAACGCAGTTCTATAGTCTGGTGAATGGGTGAGTGCCTAAAATACAAATATTTTGTTTTTTACTTTTAAAAAATCATTTTCTCAAAAACATAAATAAATACATTAAATACCAGTTCATAGTAATCAAAAATAAAAGTATTGAATATGAGTTTACAGTCTTCAGCAAAATAGTTGCTGTGATAACCCTTTGCTTGCATTTCTTGAGACACTACTTCCCAATAATTTTTGTTATTTTTGCCGATTTGTTGACTTATTGAATAAATAATTTCAATCATTGAATGAAAAGCATTGATATCAGTGTCTCTTAATTTTGAGCTCTTTTTTATTAAGTTTTTAATTACAACTTTTGAATCGAGAACTAAATTCTTATTTGTTTTCTTCTTTTTAGTTTTTGGTCCAGTAATTAAATTATGAGTTTTAGAAACGTTAGCATTAATTATATCTTTTTTAATTAGATTTTGCTTTGAATTAATAGTTTTGTTTTGTTTAGTGTTCTTAAGTTCAAAGTTTTGTCGCAATTCCATAATACTGTTGAACTGTTTGCTTAGTATGAAGTATTTTAAGTCTAATGAATGGATCACATCAAACAGTGGATAAACCACAGCTGCGATCACAATATTTGGTGCTCTCTCGAGAACCTGAAAAACAATTAAATTATTAATTATTTAATGTTCTCAAGAATTAAGTATTTGTTGATATAAACCTGTTTATAAAGATTGACAGAACCGATGAAACTATCCCTACATTTCTGTGGTTTCCATTTTTCGCAACCATTACTTATCATAACATTTGATATTGTTTTCCACGATTTATTCAAATCTACTTTTGATGAATCGCTTTCAAAAATATGTTTGTTTTGTGACATTATTTGCAGTAATAGTTTGTAAGCATTTAATTCATCGAAACTAAACCTAAGAGCTATCAGTGATTTATTCCCTATTTGTTCAATACATATATCGTAATAGAGTTGATATGAGTTTGGACTGCCCTTAGTTTTAATAATTTTATGCTTAAAATAATTAGTTGGCTCTAAAGTATTGTTTTCACTATAACTGCAAATATTATTTGCGTTTGAATTTGATTTCAATGAACTGATTGCTGTTTTCGTTAACGGATTGTTTTTCACGTCTTCTCTGATCTGAAAAATAGAGCTTTTAATAGGAATGCGATCACTGTTTGTCACATATTTAGGATTTGATATATTTTCTGTATTATTAGTATTAGAAGTGATGACAACTTCTTCTTCTGTAAACTCATTATCAAAAGTATTGTTAGTTTGAGACAAATGACTGACTGTTTCGCTATTATTAAAGTCATTAAACTCAACAAAATTGTTGACTTTGTGTATAGTATTGAATGGCTTTGAGTTGAAGTCTATGAAAGCATTACTATTGAGAGTACTTTTGGATGACTTTAATGACTCTTTTGCTGAACAAATACTCAAAGTTCTTGTGTTTTCAAAACTATTATTATTTGAATTAATTTTTGGCAAAACTCTAATTCGCGACAAATTATCGATTATTTGTTTATCACTTGTTATCAAAACGTATTCATTGAAATCGGTGTCAAATATCTGTTGAAAATAATAAATAATTATTAGAAATAATTAATTAAATGATAACAAAAATGAATGAAAACCTCAAACGAATGCGTTTCGTATGAAATGTTTTGTTTTGTTTGTATTTGTATTTCATTTAAAACACTATTAAAAGTGATTTCATTTAAATTCAAGACTTTATTAATAATAACACAATATTTATATTCATTCAATTCAACCAAACATTTAAAACTGTTATTATTTGTCATAATATTTGTCATAATTAGACATCAACTCAAACACAAAATCTGTTTTTATTCATAAATAAAACAATAATTAATTGTTTTTAATCTTTTATTAAATCTCAAACTAATCGTAATATTCATTGACTTTTACTTTGAAGTCAAACACAACTAATGTTTACATAATTTATATGAAAAATAATTTCAAATAATTATTTTTAATCAGTTTTTAATAAACTTTTAAAACTATTTTAATGAATGTCTCAAATGTTTAATTAATTATAAAATTATATAAACATAAAAAATAATTTAATAACTAGTAAAATGTTTTATAAATCAATGTTTACATTGATATCAATATTCTCTCTATTTATTTGACGTCATTTATGAATTCATTGAAAGTGATGTCAATCAGTGTTTGTTTACATTTCATTCATAAACATGTGTTTTAAAGGCTTTTAATGTTTTGTTAAAAATTAAATCTAATAATAAATAAATATTTAATTAGTATTCATAGTAATGATAGTTATAAATACTGACGCAGACTATAATTTGAAAATATGTAATAAAATATAAAACAAAAAATATTAATACAAAACACAAGTCTATGATAGACTTTGATTGAAAACCCGTCCGAATATATTTTGTTTTCAAAAGTATTTTTTCATTAATTAATATTTTAAGAAATGAATAATAAAAATAATAATAATTGTGATGATTTGTCATAAAATAGTTTAATAAGTAATTGATTATTACATACATTGATAAGAACGACTACAATACCTCCCATTCATGCGGAACTTATTCAAGAAAATAACATAAAAGTAATTAAAGGAAAGTTTACTAAAAGTGAAGACAAAATACTGACCAATAATTTGAATCTATTTTGCAATGAACTCAATATTAATGAAGACATGAAAACACGTTTAGTTAGGATTTTTCGGTTATACTAAAAAATATTCGCAAAAGGATAGGAAAGAAGTCAGAGATTTGATGAAAAGAGAAAACTTTTTATTAAGACTCGCAAACGGTTTACCAAACCGTACGGTGAAAGCTATCCATGAAAGAGCTCACGTCATGTTTTCTTTATTAAAACCATTGAAAGACATCACTGATAGTGAAGAAAACTAATGAAAAATTTGCACTCAATTCACAAAAACAAATGGACAACAATTGCAGAACAAATAGATTGTTATCCGCTTTGTGTGCAAACGGAAATTGAAAGCAATTATAATAGTAATGGAGAGCCGTATAAAAAAAGGAAAGTGGAGTACAAAACAAGAGAAAAAGTTTATTAAAGCACTAAAAATATTTTTAAATACTAATGACTTAAGCGATAAAATATTTGCTAAAAATATTGAGTGGAAAAAAGTTAGAGAATTAGCAAAACTAAACCATTCTCTTCACGATTGTTATAAACACTGGAATTCAAACTTGAGGTGGAAATTAACTAATTTTAATCAATTAGAGGACAAGTGGTCTAAAAGTGATTCTGAGAAATTAATTTATATGTTATTTAAGTGTAATTATGATAACGAATGTCATATCGATTGGCATTTTATTAAAGAAAATTTTATAAATATTTCATTTGATAATTTAATGAAAAACTGGAGAATAATTAAGTGAACAGTTCCTGAATTTGAAACTAAAACTTATAAACAAATAATTAGTTTTGTTTACGACAACTTTTTGCCAAATTTCATAAAAACTGACTCAGACTTGAAAGCGTTGGAAGACTTTTATCAAAACTAAACTTTAAAATAACTTATTTTGATTACTGCGAAGTCATAATAAGTTAGTTAACTATTAAACTCTGAATATGTGCATACCTGTCAAACTTTAATTAGTATTACTGTAACTCTATTAACAATTATAGTTTTAATTTTCAATGTATCAAAAGTTTCAAAAAAACTTTATTTGTTTAAAAAAAATCAAAATAAAGTTTTCAGTTTTGTACTCAATTCAAAAAAGTGTATTTTTATTACAATTTTATTTCTTTAATACAAATGCTTTAAATCTAAATTATTTTTTAAGCACATAAAAAGTTAATTTATTTAGGAGTATAAATATTTTTTTACACTTAAAGTGTGACTTTTGAAATGTTTTTGAAACTGTTCTGCATTTAGAGTTACTGTAGTTTTTTGCTGTCCGTTTTTTTGATAATCTTTAGCTAAGTTTATAAATCAATATTTTAAGTATTAGTCAGCAAATAAAACAAGAGTTGGAATACTTCTATCAAAGCTTTTCTAATAAATTATTTATGTCTAATGTAAATCATAATAAATTATAATTTTCTGTTAAATCTATTTCTAAATAAAGTTTTCAGATTAGTATTTCAACTAAACTGTTACGTCTTATAAATAACTGAACTTTTCGCTGACTATCATTGAAAAGTGAGTTAACTATTTTATTAGTGATATTCATAAATATTTGAACAAATTTTTAATGAGTTTATCAAAATAACTATTACTAGACAGCTGTCGAATACTGGACTTCCAAGTCTTCACTTTGATGACAATAATACTGAAATAGAGTGTAATTTCATATCTAAAGAATAAATGAGTCTTTACTTTTATTAAATTACAAAATTTGTATCTTTTTATTACAAAAATGTTTATATATTATATTAAGTTATAATTTATTATAAGTTTTTTATTATTGCATTTCTACACAAAAATTAAATAAAAATAACAATTATTTTCATAAATAATTAAATTTGAATTTAACTTGTGTTGAAAAGTAATTGATATAATGCTATTCTTTAGTTTGTGGTCCAATAGGTTTAGTGTCCTTTTTATATAAAGGCGAGAATACAGGTGAGGGACAACTTGGCAAAGAGCTGAGTGAACTCAGTTCTGGCATTGATTTGTTGAGACACCACTCCTGAGCATAACTGCCTATTCTATTAATACCATTAAGATTAACAATAGGCTTACTCTCAACACTCCAAACAGACTGACTCAGTATTCCATACCTATTGTTATAACATTTTTCATTTGTTTTCTCATAAATTAAATCTTTATTTTTTGTATAAATTTGTTCTTCTCTTTTACGGACTTTATATTTTTTAGTACGTGTTCGCGGTTTAGCTCTACTTACATAAGGGCTCTGTCGAATTGGGGCTGAACTGTTACCACCCTTTCTTTTGAGCACATCTGCGAGTTTGTTATGCATGTCATATGAAGAACTGGTACTACTATTGCTTTTAATACTATTACTACTTTCCGTATCATAGGTTTGGCGTGAATTCGATTGTTTATCATATTTATCATATCTCTCATGCCTTTCAAGTCTGTCGTATTCATCAATTCTTGTTAAAGAACCGAAATTATTGTTTCCTGACATCAATAGATTAGTTTCACTAACAGTTTTGCGGGCAGTCGATGAGGTGGTACTCGACTCGCTGTCATCACTAACCGAATGCTTGCTTTTTATATTACTATTATTTTGATTATGAAGTCTATTGTTGTTGTTGTTGTTGTTGTTGTTGTTGTTATTGCAATTGATTGGTTGTAATGAATAAATATGTGAATCGAGTTTATGTATATCTGAAGTGGAGAACGACTGTCTCCCTCTTCGCTTATAATCAGTAGAGTTACTTGGTTTGTGTGCGAAAGGACTGTAACGTCTTTGAAGGTAATTAATGGCAGAGACTGAAGGACTTGAGTGAAGGGCTGAGGCATTAGATGAGGAATTTTCGTATTCAAACGCAAAATTGTCATAAATATGACTTTTATTTAATGGTTCGTCAACTGTATAAGAACCTGAAGACAAACCAGTGCTGTCATTTGGTTCATAGCTATCATCGCTATTAACGTTATCTATTGCTCTAGTCATACGTTGTGATCCTTTTCTGAATTCAAAGTCATCATTAGCTATAGTAGTGAATGAAAGTCCACTCATAGAGAGTCCGTCAACACTTGCGGTTCCACTTTTGGCGCAGTTTTGATTCAATGAATTAATGCTGTTTTGTATAACTCTCTCATTAGAGCCCAATTGAGTGTTTACTTTGTGATCGTGTAATCGCTCCAATTGTTGCATTTGTCGCTTGTCTGGTAGGGTAGACCTCACGCTAAATGTTTCCGATAAAGTCGCATATATATGATCCTTAGCTTTAGTTTCAATTACATTCCTATTCTCCCAATACTTGTCTTTATTACAATTTCCACTTTGAGAGCTATACCACACTTTCTCATCAATTGGCGGCTTATTCTCTATAGAGTCGAGTCTTTCTTTTTTAACAGAGCCCTCAGAACCGGTCAAAGTTGAAAGAGTTGTACTGTTCTTATAGTAGGGATTCGTAGAATGCGATTCATTAGTGAATCCCATGTTCTGCTTATTAATGGGCATGACTTTGTCGACGCCGTAAATGCTGAGATACATATATCTGTCATTAGTTTTGTGTGATTTAGATTTGCGTAATGAAGATAAGCAGCCATTTGTGTGCATTAATCGCTCATTAGTAGGGATTCTCCTCTGTTTGTCGGCTCCTCTTAATGATGGGCGCCGATAGTTGGACACCACTGTCAGTGCTGATGTATTTAATTTTGCTGTCGGTATAGAACTCATTGCTCCGACGTATGGCTTATCGATTAGTGCAAAATCATTGAAATATAGTGGAAACGGTCCGTCACTGCCTGTTGTGTAAGACAATTATGACAATAGTATTCGTATAAGTTTTTATATTTTGAGAAAAATTTGTATTTAATAAAAGTTTTGAATGAAGTAAATTATATCTAATTATAATGCAAATCAATACTTACTTTTGCTTACATCAGAACACCTGTAATTTGTTCTTTTAAAAGATCGCTTAACAGCACCTCTAAATGGGTCGTCAGTGATATACAGCGCTATCGGTAAAAGTATACCTTCGATAATACCAAACCAAATAACAATGTTATCGTGAAGTGGGTTCCAAAATTGGACGATCAGACCCGCTATCATGAATGCCTGTTATAAACATCATTATAATCAAGTATTACTGCATATAAAAGATGTATTGAGAGAAAACTTTTAGTGTAGCGTAAAATTAATGCTTTGAGTGCGAAAAGTATTTTTTTCATTTTATTCAAATGTTATTGAATTCAAATATTAAATAAATGCAATCAAAAGTCAAATTCGTGATAAGTAAAGCGTTAACTTTGAAGGACATTAACTTTTGCTAAAAAACAGTTGATTGAGGGATAGATTTATTTTTTTTGTATGCATCTCATTATGTTTATGTTAATTATTGTTTCCTTTACTTAAAAGTAAATTACAATTTTTTAGACCAGTTAAACATTCTTTAGATCAGTTAAACATTTTTTAGACCATAATAATTACTGGCATTTTAAAGCTTCATCTCTACTGTTGATGAGATGATTGTATATATGAGTTATATTATAGTAAAATAATAGGAATACTTTATAAATAGCATTTATTATCCACAAAAAGAACAGAACCGTTTTAAGCAAATAAGTGACCACTGATCCAGTGGCCTATTTTTCATTATGCTTTTAAATTAACTTTAATTGAAAACTTTGCTTCTTTCAAATGATAAAATTATACAAATTATGGAAGCATTAGCTGAATGATAGACCATTTCAGATACATTTGACTTTTTTGAATCAAGTCTTAAGTATGTATTGTTTTTCTATAGAGTTTTATGCATGACTTGGACTGCATTATACTGTACAAGAGATATGCAGTGAATTTAATACAGTATAATATATCTGAATATAATTTATTTATAAGAATCCAATTATTGAATAGTAGGGATGAGAAAAAACATTTCCTTTATAAAAAAATCTTACAGACTGTGACTGATATATGAGTCCCTTCATTCAGAATACGTGTTCAATGTATCTGTACCTGAATGTGAGGTCACGACCGAAAATGAATGCATAAAAAACTTATGCCGTTTGAGTTTTTCATCTTCATAAATAGATCTTTTGAATGCATTAGACTTAGTGTAAGTGCAATAACTAATACTCAAACATCTCTTCTAATGAATAAGAAATTATCTAAAAAAGTCACTTAACTTGGGCTTAATATTAGTGTTTTTACTGTGGGATTACGAATAATAAGGAATACCGTATCTGTACGTGAAGGTCGAGAAGTAGGATTGTAATTGTGATTGTGATTGTTTATCTCTCTAACAAACCCTTATTGCATAAAAAATTATACCTTTCTTAAGATAAACTATTAGATTGCTTAATGACATATATTTATGACAATAAATGATTACTTTAAACAACAATTTTATCAGAATAACTATTTTTATAAACACAATGAAAAAGTGACAGCATTCAAAACATTGATCCTATTTTTTTTAATAAACTCATAAGTCGATAAATAACTTAATTTTCTAGTTTCAATGTTTTTCTAAAAGGCTTCAATTTTATTTATTATGTCTTTAGGAATGCTTAAGAAATGAATTTACTCGAAATCTAAATGTTATCATTACTTTAATTCTTTATAAATTAATTCAACAAAAATAATTATAATTTTAGTTAATGTCTATATTTTGTCGCATTTTAGAGGAACTCATTTGTGAAGAATCAGTGTTTGCTATTATAAAATAGTATTAAAAATAATTATATTTAGACTTTTTATTATCCGTGAAACTATTGCTTGGATACCATATACGCAAATATAAACTATTAAACTAACGGTTCC
>JAUJYT010001744.1:0-10620 GCA_033996565.1 Nanhermannia nana
ATAATATAATTAATTAATATAATATTCTTATTAGTCTTGCCCTTAGTTTATAAAAAAGATCAAAGAAGATAAAGTGTGTTTCGAGCTATCGTACTGTTACTCTCATATGTATTAAAGAAATCTTTGATTGAGATAACAAAGTTTTTTATGCGTTATCTTATTTTTAAGTAATTATATATGAATTCAAAGAATTTTAAATAAAGTTTGCTTTAAATGTAATGATTTAAGCAATTTATATAGTCTGGAATTCAAACATATATATTGTTTCTTTACTTCATTTTTAGCAATATTTGTGCTTTAAATCTCTCCTTTCATTAGATTTTAGTTATAGAAAAGAAAGCTAAGAAACACTGTTAACTTACTAATCATTAATGCATTTTTAGTTTATGTTAGCGTTAACTTTATCAGCAAAAAGTTTGATTATAAACGTATCCTTAACTTACATATTCAAAGAATTATTTGGAGCTCTGATTCGAACTAAACTTTTAGAAAATCGCTTTCTTTAATTTGAATCAACACCTAAAGCCATGTTAAGTACAAGACTTGTTTGCTGTCAGCAAAAGTGTAAATTTGATAATAAATATGAATCAAATTATGTGAGAGACGAAACAATTGTTTTTATACTTCATTTCTTGTATTAATAATGTTGTATATGTTGTATATTAATAATAAGATTCATGTTTTATATTAGTTCTGCTGTCAATTGAAACTTAATTATCAAGAGAATGATAAGGACTGGCTCTGAAAGTGATCTTTACTTTTTCATTCAGATAAATGTCAAATAAATCAGTTTATAATTGTTTATAATCATTTGGTATCTGCATTGAAATATTGAATTAGAATCGATTTATTTGTTTATATTGTTCGCTATATTGACGGTAATTAATTAGAATATGAAAGCAAATGAGCCTCTTATTTAACAGTTATTTAAATTGTAAAATAAAAGAATTTATTTCTGATAAAAATAATTACAAATAATTATTAATCGTTGACTTAATGAACGAAAAGTTGGTAAATATAAAGTTGAATCAAGTTTTGAACTCAAATTTTCAACAGTTTTTGATTGTATTTATTTGTTAGAAAATAAAACCTATTTTCATATCTGACTCGATGACAACCCTATTCTCAAGTCAATAATTGTTGAATTGTGGAAGTATTCTTAATTTGATTTTCGATCCACTAACACATTAATAAATAACAATTATCAAAATGTGTGTGTACTGTAAATGCTCTGATAATGCTTTTGAATACGTGTTAAAAACTAATTTCAAATATAATTTATATAAAGAAAAGTCATATAAGTTGCGAAACAAGTGTCCGCTCTTACTATTGAAAAGAATGAGAACCATTGAAAGCAAACTATTAATTCTACAGCATTGGAGTTGGTAAAGAATTTCATTATTAATATTAATCTAATATTAATGTCAATTCCTGCCAGTATTTATAGTACTATTGAAAATCGAATTTTGAGAGTATATACAAACAAAAAATACAGCACAATAGGCTTTTCAGATATTTTGTTCACTCGTACGATTATTTACTAAATAACCATAAATCAATTTAAGTAAGAGTATGGCACGCCTTACAATACCTTTTAAATAGCATTCTTATTGCAGAACCAAAAGTAAAATAGTTTGATCACAACCATCAATAGTTGATAAATGAAATAGTTTTATAAGAGACGTAATTGTGATAATAAGGTGAACAAAAGTTATATCTATTAAGTTTATTAGTGATTTGTTAAATGTAATCAATCATAAGTTTGCTTAACTCATAAGATGTCAATTGTTTCTCACTATTATCAAAGGGTATCACTATTTCAATAGTTAAATGTAAAGTTACGTTATATGCAATTCATTGTGTTGTTATGTGCTTTAATCGCATGGTTTATATATTATTTATGCTTATTGTCAACACATCTGAATCTCATTTAATTGGTAATTAAAAGTGATGACAAATATTTGTTGAGCTAAAAGTGATAAAATGCCGCGAAAATATGGGCCACCGTTTCATCGGAGTAATCGTATTGGACATCGAAGACTTAGTTTACCCGCTTTTGCTCATAATAGTCTCAATTCAAACAATCAGAATAGCAAACTCTTTGAACAGTTGCAATTGTCCGAAGGAGTCGGTGCTCTTCCTTTCAGAAGAGTTTCATTTACCAGTACTGGTATGTCAAATGTTAACCATTTATTCTGTACCAAACACTGCTAAAGTTGTGGTTCAATAAGCAAACCTCTAATTGAATTCATGGCTCGAAAGCCATAATAATGTGGATAACAATTTTCTATTAAGGGTTGACATTTATATATCAATACTTCTATATATTCTTCAATAATATATAAACTGTAAGATTGATTATATTCTTAAATAATCTAATAATCTCAAAATTGCAATACTTCTTGTAATTCACTTGTTTTGCAAATATACTCCTTCTAAAGCTTTCGTTTACTTCTTTTGTAGGCTTTTAAATAAATTATAACTTGAGATTTTCTAAATATTTTAAGTCTTGTTTGCTTCTAATATTTGTCTTTTTATTTAAACTATTTATAGCTTTAATTCTTAACTTAAGTCAAAGAAATGAAACTTTATGTAGAGGTACAATTATGGTATGTCTAATGAAATTAATACCACTGAAATGTTTTCTACAGGTTTTCTAATATTCGCTACTTTTTAAGGTGTCTGTTATTTAATAGATAACATTGAGAGCATTAAAGTAATCAATTTTATTAAAACAATTACAAAATCTACATATGATTCTACATATGATTCTACATATGATTCCCCACTCTTTACTTAATGCTATAATAAAATTAATTAGCTTTGAATACGTAACTATCCAATAGATTAGAGAAAGAATGTTAAAAAGAGATTACGAGAGCTTCTATTTCATAAATAATAATAACTTATCTATTTATTTGACTTTAGGTAGTAATCAAATACCAGTTCATCAATTGCTCCTATCTATAAGTGGAGATTCAAAGATCTCTCTACAGCACACATCAGTACAACAGTTATCAGCAATACCTGAAGATCATGAGCTCATTGAAGACTATGAAACACAAGACGAACAGATCGCTACTGAAGACGACATTGATGAGCCCCATATCTTAATCTGTGATCCCGCACCCGATGGGGGCTATGGTTGGGTTATTGTATTGGCTTCTTTTTTATGCAATGTTATAGTCGATGGAATTGCGTATACGTTTGGCTTATTTTTCGAGGAATTTGTTCGACATTTCAATACTACAAAAGGGAAGGTTGCGTTGTGTGGATCTCTCTTAAGTGGCTGTTATCTCGGAGCAGGTCTGACACTCTTTAGTTTTTTAATAACTGATTAAATGAATAAAAGTTACATAAATGTGATAATTCATAAATATGTGCCAACTATTATCACATTTCGCAATATGTTAGAAAAATAATACTGTTTCAAACATTATTTATTAGTTACTAAAGTCCTACTATTAGTTACACATTGTTTGAGAGAAAGCTTACGTATTAGATAAACAAACTTTTTAAAGCATTTCTAGAAAAACGATTAAAAAATTTAGCATTAATTAAAGTCTGTGAAAACGATTATTATTCTTTGTTTGAGTTGTATATTCAAACATTGCGTAACAGTATTATTAGAATATTATCATAGTTTGAAAATCCTTAAAACGTTTTTATAATTTATATTCTACTTATTCTACTGAACTATATAATTAAAACTACAGCACTTAAACACCAAAGAATCTCAATAACTCGTGAATACATGACTCGTGAATACAAGTCAATTAATTGCACACTATTAAGACTCAACCACATCCACTCTAATCAATTCAAACTTAATTTATTAATTTTATAATAAAACGGAAAGCTTTTGTTTAACTTGTGTCTCATTATTATTTTTGCGAACTTTAACTAAATTATCACATTTTCATATTATTATAAGCAAACATTACAATTAGTAATCAAAACATTTTGATTTGAATAAAAGGCAAAGTTATTCTTTAATTGCTAACAATTAAATTCAATGCTAACATACATCGAGCAAAGAAAAGCAAACAATCATTTAATATTAAATATAAAAAGAGTTATCCCAGAAGTTAATAGATCTTAGTTTTGAACTCAAAATCATTTGTGGGAAAACTTTTTAAATTTTGAGTGAATATTCTTAATTACCGTCTTTTTTCGTGAAGATATGCTAAGTTTGATATTTTTTTGAATCACCCTTTGGTTTGTGTTTTCCATTGAATCCGTTGAATCATATAATAGATAATTATTGAAATAATATGGTGTAATACTTTGACAAAATATTGCACTAAAATGACAGTTTTATTTGGGGCAAGTTTTAATCCGGTATAACCCTACCATAAAACTAACTGTACTGTACTAGACATAGATCTAGTTTAGAGCAGATTCCGCTTCCTATAAGTGGTTATTTCTCAATAATACTATATATCCAAATCAAAACAAGTCAATATGAAATATATTGAAATATTATTTTTTATTATATATTATTTAGAGTTTTAAAATCATTATCAATTTAAATCTAAGTTTATCATGTTTTATGGGGTAGCAGTGCTATTCACCGAATATTATTTCTCCGAAAATCGTTTCGCCGAATATTATTAGTAAAACTTTTAATAGAATTTTTTTGCACATTCCACACAAATCTTATCAGATAATGTATTCCCAAATAACTAACACGTGAATTGTTTGAGGATTAAATATTTTAAAAGAATGCAGAATAACGACCTTTTCTTATATCTGGATTCCAATAGATAATATTCTGCAAAATAATTTTTGGAGAAATAATATTCGATGAACCCGTTGTACGTTGTGCTTCATTGCCTCAGTTTATTCTATGATTTTTATAAACCTAAATGTTATACAGTATAAGACTTTTCTGTATTAGCACTAAAACGTTTAACTTATTACGATATAAAAGCATTAAGAATTTTTGTACACTAATTAACAGACATACAAAAAAATAAATTTAGGTTTAAGGAACATTTTAAAATCAGTAATTCTATAGTAAACTATTTTTTATGTTAAATATTAAAATTTTTGATAAGAAATAAGTTTCTATTCATTTATTAAATCAAAACAATTTATATTCTCTTATATCAAAATTTTAGGTCCTATCGTGAGTGCGTTGGCCAACAAATATGGCTGTCGTGTGGTTACGATTATGGGAAGTATTGTCGCGTTTTGTGCTTTTCTTCTGTCAACTCTCGCGCCTTCGATTGAAGTTCTTATGTTCACGTATGGAGTTTTGGGTAATAGTTTTCTCAATTATTCACAGTCTAACTATTAATTTATGCGGTTTTTATTTTTTAATTGACAATATTTAATCAAATAAATGTTGGCTTTGAATTCAATTTAACACTAACAATGAATTATAGGATATTTAATTGAGGACTTGATTGATGTCATAATTGAACGTATATTAAAAAAGTTATATTTTTGGTCCGTTTTATTTAAAATTCTGATTCAAAGAATTATTATTGATTAATAACCGCATACATTAAAGTGGTATAAAGTTAGTAACTTTAAACAATTTGCGTCAAATTTAGGAGGAATTGGTTTTGGTTTGATTTATTTGCCTGCAATTGTTTCAGTTGGTTATTATTTCACAACGAAAAGAGCGTTTGCGACAGGAATAGCAGTTTGTGGTTCTGGTATCGGAGCGTTTCTTTTCGCTCCGTTTTGCCAATACTTATTAAGAGTAACGGACTGGAAGAATGCACTTATAATATTAGCCGCTTTAGCACTCAATTGTTCTGTTTTTGGTGCACTTATGCGTCCCCTTAATGTTCACGCCGAGGCTATAGTGACTGATGATTCCAATACTACATCTTCTTCTAGAAAACCATTACTGCAGAGAATCGCAGAAGAAAAGCGAAGGCGTCTGCTCTCACATTCAAACTCACAATTTCTATTATTAATGAAAAACGGAACCGACGCTAAAGATGGAATCTATGACGAACTCAAATCTAGACTCATGATGAATACAGAGCCCGGAGTCCACTCCACTCTCAATTTGGACACTTTATTTTCAGAGCCAACTCAACAGCAACTCTCGCCTATTATTGAGAAAAAGTTCAATTATTCTGAGAGTTCTACTCCTCAGTCATCAGCAGCCGGATCGCCAACTAATGAAAATAAAGGTAATCATAATAAATAGCACTTACAGTATAATCACAGCTATCGCTAAATCACTTGTCTAATGAACGCTTATTTTGAACATTCAATTCAGACCTTGAAATGCAATTACAAGACTCTGCAATTTCTCTATCAGGAGAGCTCACATTTCCCTCGTCAACAACTATTGCACCACATTCTCCATCAGAAGCTCCCAATAAAATGGGTGGAAGTATTCAAATGATTGGTCCTCCGCGTGGCCGAAGATCTTCAACCCTGAGAACAGTATCCGAATCGTCGACATCTGCAGCACCAGCACCTCTTCAAGTGATACTATCGAGTGGTACTCCCACTCACTCTCGTCGTTCGTCAATAAACAAAAACCAAGCAATATATGTGCGACCGATGTATAAAAAAGATATCTTCTACTCGGGAAGTACTTTACAACTTCCTCAGAACTCATCGCTTCAACAACTGGCTGAATCGCAGGGAATCATCAGCGCTAATATGGGACAGAGTGTTGTTTCAATCCCTGCCAGAGATATTATAAATAAAGTTCAACAACAGTTGGCGCAAATGGAAACTGATGGCAAAGATCCCGCTGAACACAGAGAACAAACTTGTTGTTCAAAATTATTAGCATTTCTTAGAATTAAAAATGAAAAACAAGATTTAACTGACGGAGAATTAAATAGAGAAAAGTCTAATTGTTTGCAATTTAAAATTCCTCCGGCAATGAAAAATATTTTGAGTGAAATGCTTGACTTTTCGCTGATTAGAGAAAGCGGAGCATTCACTCTGTTAGCTGTGGCCAACGTTTTTGGAATGATGGGCTTTTATGTCCCTTTTGTTTATATCACTCAATACGCTCTCAGTTCTGTTAAAGGTATTCAATATTTTGTTTTCATTAATCAGTTGGAACCAGTGTTGAAACCAATATTAGTCCAGTTTCTAAAAGATAGAGTAAAATGAGTTTTATAATAGTTATAATCAGTGGCGTAACTAGAAATTTTTGGTTGGGGGCGGGGGAGGGGGGAGGGGTTAGAATAGGAAAAATTGAAGATTTTTTTAATTGCCACAGACCTACACCTAAATTGAGAAAAATCTCTGGTGCTATGGCTCTGGTGGTTACGCCAGTGGTTATAATTGTATTATAATAAACAGGCATTTAAGATAAGATAAGATAAGCTGTTGAAAAGTTGATCGATTTTGAAACCTCTTTGAAATTTATAGTTTCCAAGATTGGCATCAAAAGTGAATTTATAATAATTATTTGACTGAATTTTAATTAAGACTTAACTTTGAATCAGATGGCGATGTGCTGATCAATTCGGAAAGCGCCGCACTTCTAATTTCGGTTATCGGTATCACTAATACTTTCGGCCGTTTGTTTTTTGGTTGGATTAGTGATAAAATCAATAAAAACGGAACTATTGGAGGCTTTCGTATCACAGCACTGACTATCAATAATTATTGCCAATTTTTATGTGGGCTATCAGTCATCGCAATACCATTTTGCAGAACTTACACAACAGTATTAATTGATTGCGTACTATTTGGTCTATTTGTCTGTATGTTATTTATACTTATGTTACGATATAATCTGCAAATAATTAATAAATAAATTTGCTTTTAATAGCGGCTTATATTTGCTTAACTTCAATAATTTTGGTCGATCTGTTAGGACTGGAAAGACTGACCAATGCTTTTGGGCTTTTAAGTCTATTCAGAGGCGCGTCTTCTATGTTGGGCCCACCGCTCGCTGGTATTCATTCAACTCATTTAGAGTCGAAAAGATTTATAATAAACTTATTAAACTTAATATCCGTTTAATATTAGGCACACTTTTTGATATAACCGATTCATATTACATCACTTTCGCTACGGCCGGAACTCTTTTAATAATTTCATCGTTGATATCATTTCTTATTCCTAATGGAAATGTAGATGAAAAAGAAGAACAAGACATTGAGAGCAATGTTTAAAACTAACTGTGATCTATACTATTGGTTTAACTAATTTAATATTTGTATATATTATACTATAGTCTAACTTAATATAAAAATTAACAAATTATTTAACTAATTGTTAACTCATTCATATTTTTCTGCTGAGAACTTAGGACAGAATTCTAAACAAGTTTTATTTATTTGTCGCGAATAAACATTTTATTCTATATAAAACTTTTTGATTCTCATATCATGTTTGATATATTTATTGATAATGATTGTTAAAAATATTTTAAATTAATCAAATAACTCAACATCAAATCAATAAACTATTTAGACATTTAATTCTTTAATATCTAATAAAAGACAAATATTAAAATATAATTTCTATTAATTTTTTAATTTATCAGAAGCTATATTTCCAGAAATAGGAATAGCAATGCCTGTAAACAGGGAGTATAGCAAATGTAAATTTTGCTCAAACTTTTAAATTAATCAAATTAATTAATATCGTGTATGATATAAGTTTATAAAACTTAAAATAAATAGTATTGAAGTCTTTTTTCACATAAAGCAACAAACATTGTAATTAAACTTAATTTATTTAATTAATTATCGAATCTCTTTAAGAATGAAATATCTTTCGTTATATTTTCGTTTTGGTATTTCTTCTTTTCTATCAGCCACTTCACTATCGGTGTGATTTTCAGAATTATTATCATTACTTTTATGGCTGACTTTATTTTGTTTTGATGTTTCTGTTGAATCAACACTTGAATTAATATCGGATAACAAAACTTTTCTATTACTTGAAACACTGCTTTTTGCTTTATGGCTATTTAATTGTTTGGCATCGCTTTCAATGGTTGATATCAATGCTAAAGAGTGATCATGAGTTAGGCATTGATGCGGTTCTTTATCATAAACTAATTGTTGACAATTGGAACACTTTTCGGGTTTGTTTCGAAAATCTACTACAAGTTCGCGTTTACCAGTCCTATAATGCTTTGAACGCGGAGAGGGTTGGGGCGGAGCCGGCAATTTCCTCAATTTAGGTAGATTCGGAGGCTTTGGTGGATTCGGTAGTTTCGAAGTTTTTGTAAGATTTAGTGATATGTTTTGCTTTTGTGAATGCATAGGAGTTCGTGTGTCGTCGTATAGGTCTATATAAGATTGAGGCAGAATTTCTTTTTCTCCTCTTATTTCAAAATCACTTTGACTGTCGTCTGATACAGGACTCAATAGTCTTTTTCTAAGTTCTCGATCTCTGTCTTTTTCTTTTAACAAACTTTTTTCGCTCCAAAGCCAGCCATAAGATGAATACTTTGGGTGTCCTTTCAATAAAGCATTTTGTATTGAAATACGCCAGTATTGGAATAGCAATGAAGTTAATAATTGAATAATGAGTACTAATATCCATAAAGTAATGGCTTTGTATAAGATATTATGTAATGATTTAGAAAACTTTTTGGCACATCCTTTAGAGTTAAGCGTTTCTGAGTCTTCATCATTAGTAATGCCTTCGCTATGACAGGGACCTAAGTATGCGCGTCGACAACAACTGAAAGGTGTGCTTTTAGTGAAGTGGTGATCCTTTTCATACCTCGGGTGAACCCAATTAATTCTAAACCAATCTTTATAGCTTTCAGCCCCACAACACTCGTAATCGTACTGCAAGTGATCCAAAATGATTTTCTGTTCTATTTTTCTCCCGTATTCCTTCATTTTTGAATGCATTCCTGATTCAAATTCCTTCGAAATTGTGCTCATTTGAGTGTAAGTATATATAATTACTGCCGGTATCACTATTACAGCTGTGGTCGCATAAGCTCTAGAAATATATACTAAATATCGACTCTTTATCAGATTTTTACGTCTTTTGCTTCTTCTGTTAAAAAATATAGGCATTAAATGCTATCAAATCAAACATTTGCAAAGCTATATAACTGCAAACCTGGCGTAATAGAGAGCAAAACACAATAGCGAATGTTCGACCAATACAATAAAGGCAATTATCATATAAAGAGCACCTAAAAACCCAACCGAGAATTGTTTGTCCAAAAGACGAGCCGATTCTTTAATATAAACATAGGTATAAATTCCTGTATAAAACAGATATAATAGGAATAGTATTGCAATACAATTGATAATCACTAATGCAATTGCAATTAAGTTTCTACTCCTTTCTGATAATTTAAATTTGAATTTTAATTTGAATGCCATTTTTGTTACTTCAAACTTATTTGGTATGATTGAGAAATGTTGTATAAATAATATTTAAATTTTGTTTTTATTATTGAAGATGTTTATGAATTGACAAACTTTGATATTTTAATAGACTTATTGAGGACTGTTTTAAATTTCGATATTTTAACTGAAATAATAATTAAGCGGTAGTTTGTTAAGCCTTAGATTGTAATCACGAGAAATACTATCTATATTATTAAAAAAAATTATGTCAGTCTGTGTGTGTGTGTGTGTGTGTGTGTGTGTGTGTGTGTCTGTCTGTCTGTAATTCCGCAATAGTGTAATAAAATTTTTT
>JAUJYT010001745.1:0-10617 GCA_033996565.1 Nanhermannia nana
CTGGTCACAAATTTTCGACATTGTGGAAGTCTTATAAGGCTTTCAAAAACTTAAACAAAATATTATAAGATTTTACGCAAAACAAAATTTCACGATTTATTTTTTTTTAAAAATTCACTAAAATTGAGGTGACTGTTGAAAAATTTTGATATACGGATCTGAAGGATTTGGATAGTCATAGAATAAGAAAATATGCATTTACTTAAAATCAAATGTCAAGAAGAATGCCAATCCGGATACTTATCAAGTATACCTATATGACATATTAAACGTTTCACATAATATAACTTTAGTAACTTAGATATTGTAATATTTGTTAAACTGACCAAAGCTTATCTGTTAGTCTAATTCGTCTAATTAATTATTATCATAAGGATATTTCGAAATAGGATGTGCGGGAAGTGCTTGTATTATTTGTACAGAACAAGTCAGAATCATTTAATGATGCAGCTTAAATGTTGTATTCAATGCATATCATGTTGTATATCAGATTCTTTGATTAGAAAATGTTATATTTATTCGTCAGAAATATTTTAGGATAATGTTTAAGGTTTAACTGCTTTCTCTCAAATATAAAAACAAGAAATCTAACTCAGAATTACTGTATATAACACGCATTTAAGGCCCAATTATTTCGGGTTTAACCCGATAAAATCTGATAAAATTCGCCGATTTTTATGTATATTTCGGGTTTAACCCTCATTCTTCCGATAATTAACAATTTTAAGCTGAAGAAGTTATCTTTGAATCTAAAAATGCAAACATGCAAAGCTTTACTTCTTAGAATTGGTATCTTTAAACACGATTATATATTGCATTGTTTGTCATAAACTCGTTTTCTACTGCTTTCTTTATCATTTCTTTATTAGGTAGAAAAATTAGAACCCAATAATGCAATTTATTATTTTAACGGTAATATTTATTGTAATTTTTCCAATTATTAATTATAAAAACTTTGCGAATTTTTATTATAGAACCCGAAAATACCCGAATAAAGCATTTGAAAATAAAACCCGAAAAAACCCTCCGATTTTAGAAAAAAATAAAACCCTCATTGTATTAAAATTTTTAGCGCAAATTTAATTACAAGATTTAGTTTGTAAAAGAGTGAAGCAATTTAGTGATAAACAAAATTAACATGACTTTAATTGCTTTTACATCATTATTAATCTATAAATAAAACATTAGGCATAGAGTCACTGGTGAATTTTTTTAGATACTTCTAATTAAATGATAATTAGTACCATTTGCTTTCATCATAAGACAAAAATGACATTAAGTTATAATTAATCCATATGTAAGAATAAATGCATAGTTGATAGAAAGTTCTATTTTATGATTAAATATTTTCAAATTACTGGAATAACAAACAAACTATTTTCGATAAAAGTTTATTAATATAGTAATATTTAAATAAAATATTGTTGAAAGTTTGTTACCATTGAACATTTTTTTCAATTAATTTTTTTTGAATAGCTTTATCTTGTAAGATAGTTAAATTCTAGTTATTACTGTATTTCATGCATGTATTCTTTTGACAGTAATAACATACAGTATACATAAATAACTATTACTGTACTTCGCTGTACTTTTATAAGAATGTTCGATTCGATCACTTAAGTATTAAATTTATGTTTAATTCTTTCTCAATATAATGAGCAGGTTGTTGCCTATCGTATGCAAGTAATTCATTTTTCTTATATTAAGTAAGAAAAGAGACAATTTCGAAACTTTAACGAAGCAATACTTAACAATTTTATATTAAATTTTAAGAAAAGCTTTCGTTAATATGAAATTAAGATTAGCTGCAGTAGAGGTAAGTGTTAAACCTCATCTGCAAAATCTCTAAAATTGCATATTTATTACTGAGTTAGTGTTAATTATTACCAAATTTGTAATTTCTAGTGGATTCCCGTCTCTCTATTGAATAAGTATGAAAACGGAACCATAACTTTGAAAAAATGTCCCACAAAATCATTTCTGGAGATCTTAACTGAGAAGCTAAATGTTAGGTAAACTTTATTTTTCTATATTTTACAAAAATTATATACAGGACTATATTAAGGACACAATTATATAATAGTGTTCTTAATTGAATCTAAAGCTCAAGAATTATTGAATTATTTTTCTATAACTTATTGATAGCTACGAGATATTTATGCCAAGTGATGGTCAATACGGTACTCCTGACAAAAACGGTTCTTGGAATGGAATGGTAGGAATGTTACAAAGAAATGTATGAACTAGTCTTATAATTATTGAAAGTTAAATAAATTGCTGATTAAATTTAAGACTGAATTCTCTTTTGTTCTATAGGAATGTGATATCACAATAACGCCATTGACCGTCACTCACGACAGATTACCTGTTATGAAATTTTCTAAAGAACTATTTCCCGATCCGTACACTATTTCGAGTCAATCCGAAAACACTGTTGAAAGCGACTTAATTGACTTTTTAAAATCTGTCAGCTCTTCTATTTGGCTCTTATTATTAATTTATATATTTATTATAATAGCAATCAATTCATTGCATCAAAAATTGAATCAAATGAAAGTCACTTATTTGAAAGAGTTTTGGCAACTCTTTCGGGTCTTACTTT
Organism: Nanhermannia nana; assembly: GCA_033996565.1. NCBI lineage: Eukaryota > Metazoa > Arthropoda > Arachnida > Sarcoptiformes > Nanhermanniidae > Nanhermannia > Nanhermannia nana. The sequence goes on from JAUJYT010001745.1 coordinate 2,603, forward strand.
TTCAAAGCAAGTTTCGGTTCATAATTACTTTTAACATATGTTTATACAGTTGTCTATTTTCAGCTCATCTAAGATTTAATTCGCTAACTATTTATTCAGGATTAGTCTCACTCTATGTTTTATGTTATTTCATAATAAGCAATTGGTTCACTTCATTAATCGGTTCTTTAATTGTTGTTGGAATGCAAAAAATTCTCATTGAAACAGTCAGTCAATTAGCCGAAGCCAAATATGTTGTGCCAACACTTTATTTCGGTACTGGCATCGAAACTTATTTTAGAGTAAGTATTGTTTATTTTATTACAGTATTCTAATCAGTAGGTGGTCTGTAGTTAAAGATCATTTTTAAGCCATTTAATTGTTAAACTTAATCTTGAGTTAAAGCCGAGTTTGTTTTGTATATACTTTTTAAAATGCATGGGTAGACATCAGTTAATGGCTTAATAATATTTTGTGCATTTCTATGGTTGTGGTTCAGAATAGGAAGAAAATAAAAATTTTTTATAAAATAATGTAAATTACTAAGTCAAACAGCATAGTATGCTTTCGATAATAATTGTTGTCTCAGAAAATCGATAAGTATATAACTATATACCTATATAACTATAACTATAAGTATATAACAGCTAAAAATTTCTAGAATTATTGTAGAAATTTTCAACGTGTGTTGTGTTTAGTAAACTACATGATGAAGCAAGCTCTGCAATGATAAACTTAATTTTTATTTGATTAATACCTTATTCACGAACTTATTAAACATCCTATATATTAAATAATTGTTGACCGGCCTATTGTTAACGGAACATATAATCTTTAGAGAAGTGAATTAAAAGATAATATGGAAATCTGGCGCAGAATTCAAGCAAATGAAGAATTGGCTTTACTTAAAACTGATGATTCTTACGATAATATTACATTAATAGAATTATTGAGAGCTGGAAAGGCTGCTATGATTGAATCGCGTAATGATGCGTATTGTTTGAAAATATATTACTGTAAGGAATATCCAGACTTACGAATGCATATTTCCAAAGAAACATTTTTTGATGCCATGCAAGCACTTGGATATCACTTCAATATTGATTCAAATTTGACGATGAAAATTGATAAATTGTAATAATAACAGATTTTCTCAATAAGAATAATATAATATAATATGATTATTATATTTTCATTTAGAATCCATGCTATTCAAGCACATGGTTTTATGAAGAAATGGTTCGATACAATGTTTTATGATTATGCGAATACTAATGATACGAAAATACAGTCTTTGGACTGTATTTACGATCAATTGGACTTAATCGATAGCATTAATTATATTGATTTGAAAAATATGAGAACATGTTTCTACTTATTCGGTTGTGGTATTGGGTTTGCTCTTTTCATGTTTATTTGTGAAATCATTATTAAGTTTTTCAATCATAAAGAGAATAGTGTAGGCGAACATCAGAAATGGAACCGGAACTTATCTCATTGTTCTCATCATTACTATAGAACATATTACTATTAGTAATGTTTTAAATAATGTTGAATTCTTCAAAATTTTGAGCAATGATTCATTCAATGAAATAGATATGAAAGGCTGTGGCCTAATATCAGAATTCAGGGTGTATTTCATATTTGTGAGAAGACGGAAATTGTAGATAACTATGAATAAAAAGATCAATATTATTGAATAACATGTTATGTTAACTTTAATATTGAGGGCAAAACTCAACTTATGTTTGTTTATTATGCGGTTAATTAATTTTTATAAGAACTAAATTTATGTTTAATATAATCAAAGCAAGTATTTGTGGTAAACGATGAGTTTCTTTAAGTCATTCATGAAATGTCAAAAATAGCTGAATAAACGTCACGCAAATGAAAACTTGTTTTTGACTTTCCAATGCCATTTAGCTGTCATTATTAGCAGTATTAGCAGTATTAGCACGTGAAACAACATGAATTATATGCGTTTAAGACAATGATTAAGTTAATTATTATATATTTTGCCATTTTCGTCAGTCTAACCATTTCTACAAAGTAAGTGCCCGAGTAGTTATATAACATTTTATAAATATGTTTATTATACTATTTATTTATTGGATATTTGTTTCACTTAATGATCTAATTCAAAAATTCCTTATATGTCAAAATTAATCTCCAAGTGCATCGTTTTTCTATGTTATCAAAAGTGCTTTATTTTGAATAAGAGGGTCAGTATTGTTGTGGATAAAGTTCGATTACAATAATTTATTAGTTTAAGATAGAGTTACCAAATCTTATATAAACGAGAAAAGCACGTGATTTACACCATAAATGAAAACCTAAATTCTATCTTTATCTCATTATTAATGTTATAAACTAGCAATAATATAAAATACTAAATCTAAACTTATTAAAGAAAATTTTCGCTCTAAGCTTATGATACCTTTAATTTGAATCCAATAATTTTTTTATATTTTCAAATAACTTTTATTGGAGACATCTCTCAGTATATCGTTAATTAATGCAAATAAAAACTAGTGATTTGAAACGTGAATAGCTTTCACGGCTTTTACATCATTCATGGAATTTTTCACTTTTATATACGTAGTACAAGTTTGCATATACTGTACAGGTATTACATAAAACGTGATCTTATTTAAAGTTGTGTAAAAATATAATTTTTTAAAAATTGGATACAATTCATGTCCTATTTCTTACATGACTTAATAGCAAAAACGAGACCCGCGAAAGAGCTATAAGTAATTCCAAAACATCTTCAAAGAATTCGGATAATGCAGTTCGTAAGCATTTATTGGATCACATCTCAAATCAGACAAAAAACAGTTCAGTCCGTTCATCAAACAAACGAAAAGTAAGTTCGAGTAGCAATGAATTTAACTGCGGAGGAAATATATCGGTCTATACGAGTGTGGAAATAACAAGTCCTTTGTATCCATCAAAATACCCCTCAAATGTTGACTGCAAGTGGAGTGTTAGGGCACAAAGCGGTCAAACCATTAAAATACAAGTTTTCAAATTACTTATTGAAAGAGATAATGACTGCAAATTTGATTACTTAGACATAAAAGGAGTTAAGAAGTTATGCGGGAAAGTAGTTGACTCCGAATATCAAATAAATTCATCAGATGCTGAGCTTATATTTCACTCTGACGCTAATAATGATGACTTTGGGTTTCATTTAAGAATTATTGCAGAATCGCGTGATTGTGTCCGACAATTGAATGTTACGAATTACGCGATTATCACTTCACCCAAATATCCGGCCAATTATGACGACTCATCAGATTGTTGGACATTAATAACAACAGACGATAACACGACATTAGTGCTCACTTTCGAAGTATTGCATTTAGAACATGACCAACACTGTGCTTATGATTATCTCGAAATTTTTGATTCAGGTTTTGCTAATAATTCATTGGGAAAGTTGTGTGAAAAGCCAGAAAACGTGACTTTATCACTACAGTCATCGAGAAATGTATTGCTTTTACATTTTCATTCGGACCAATTATTGAATTCAAAAGGATTTCACGCAGATGTGGTCACATCAAGATCTTCTATTTCTGATTTTGGCTGTAATTGGAAAGTAAACTGGAATAACATGACCATAACAAGCCCTTCATATCCTGACAATTATCCACCGAACCTCAAATGTGACCTTTCGATCACTTCTCCCTCAAAAGATGAAAAGATTGTTATCCTTTTTGATTGGATTCATTTAGAGGTTGGCTCTAATTGTAATACCAGTGATAGACTAGAATTATGGGAAAATGATTCGTCGCCCACAAGAATTATTTGTGGCCGAAAAAATTCTCCGTTTAAATACGTTTCCAAAAGTAGAAAATTAAGACTCAAATTCATTTCGGACGAATTCGCAGAATATCCAGGATTTAAAGCCAGACTAACCTTTTTAAATGATAACGAGAAACCGAGTTTTAAAATCAATTCAAAACTGATGCGTTCGCCACAAAACGCATCTGTAATGATTGGCTCATCTCATGTTCTTCACTGTGAACCGTTTGGCAACGATGCGATCACTTGGTTTAAAGACGATAAGGCTATAAAAGGTGGCGTTTCATCTGATGGCAAAACTTTAATAATTAGAGAATTCACCTCTAGCTCTGTCGGTAGATATATCTGTAAATTTGGGAAAGAATATAGAGAAGCCTGGCTTACAGCGCGCTTAACTGATTGTGAGTCAGTTATATTCAGAAAAAGGCCTAAGGACCAGACCATAAGTGAAGGAGACTTTGTTATGCTCGAGTGCAATATCGCTGATTCAAAAATAACCATTAGTTGGGAAAAAGATGGAAAAAAATTAGCAAATTATTCAAGAGTTCATCAGTTACAGAACGGATATTTGATAATAGACCCAGCGATGACTGAAGACACTGGTATTTATTTTTGTGTTGCAAAGTCTAAGTCAAATGATTGTGTTGTAAAGTCCGGCGCACGTATTAGTATTAATGAAAGAGTTAATGTTAATACTGTTTGCGGTATTTCTCATGTAAGTCAACGGAAATCAGATGCCGATGTCGGAAAAATTATTGGCGGAACTGAAGCAGTAAAGGGTGGCTTTCCCTGGCATGTCATGTTCTGGGACTATAGAAGAAAATCTTTTTGTGGTGGAGTAAGTCTTTTGCTATGTTTACCACATGTGTCAAAAACGTTCTATAGTTCTATAAATGCTATAAATAGGTTTACATACTGTATATTCAAAAGCCCTGAAGCAAGTAAAGAAACATATTTAACATTATTTTTACCTTGAATTAAAATAATTAATAGAATTAAGCAAAACTATATTCAAATCACATACAATGCAATCTATATAAACTTTATAGTTGTGTTTTTCGTGTTTCTTTAGCTCTAATGCTTTTGCGTCAACATAATAATGAGATATTTTTAATGTTTATTAGGCTCTACTCAATGAGCGATGGGTCGCAACGGCGGCTCATTGTTTTGAGACAGGAGTCGAGTCATCAATTGAAGTGAGAATAGGAAAATATGACCAAACTCTGACCGAAGACACGGAAGTTGTGACCAAAATAGCAGAAATAATACGTCACCCGGACTTCTCTCGAGAAACTTTTGACAATGATTTAGCTTTAGTTCGATTGTCAAATCACATCTCATTCACCACTCATATCATTCCCATTTGTTTGGTTGACAAAAATGAAAGAAAAGAAGTGAATGACTACTTTCTCAACGCAAAAAATAATCTTCGTTTGGGTCATGTCACCGGTTGGGGGCAACTCAAGGAGAACGGACCTCAACCCAGATATCTTCAGGAGCTTCGCGTTCCTATAGTTGAAGACAATAAGTGTCGATCTTCGACAGCATTCAAAGTTACTACAAATATGTTTTGTGCCGGTTATGGAAAGGAGGTATTGGGCGACGCCTGTAAAGGAGATTCAGGCGGACCTTTTGTTGTCCCGTATAAGTCACGATGGATGTTATTAGGAGTTGTTTCATGGGGTGAAGGATGTGGTCGTAATGGCAAATATGGATTTTATACTAAAATTAATAATTATCTCGATTGGATTCATGCCATCATTAAGTTATAATTGAGACCACTTATCAATGCTTTGACTCATTTCTATTACTGTAAATAGTTTTTAACTGTAAATTATATTAATTTTCATGTTATTTCATGAAATTAATTATTTGTACAATTTTTGTAATTTTTTATAGATTCAAATGCTATTCAATGCAATTATCATTATTTTAGTTGAATTTATCATTAAATTACATCTTTATTATTGATTGTTATAATAATTACACTAAATTGTAATCTAATTCTTAAGTAAATTATTTCAATTGTACTGAAAATGAAATTCAATTAAAATAATAGACTTTTAAATAATAAACTATTGGTTCGAATGTAATTATTAAACGGGTTGTCTAATAAGATTAGAATAGAAATTGAATTTACTTCTGATGGACATATCGATGTAGTGCTCGCCCGCAAAGTCAACTAACATTCCGCCCAAAATATTTGGGTCCACTTTGAGGGTTAACGACAACTTTTTACCTATAATTTAATTAAATAGAAGTATTGTAATTAAAATAGACATTGAATGAAAAATATATATTAATGAGAATTGAAGAGAAAAACCTTTAACAAAGCCATTGAGTGAATCTTCGACTTCTCTTCTGGCCTGATCGTCGAGTGGTTTGGCTGTAGTGACGGTCACCTCGAGTTCTCCCCGCGATATAGCCATCACTCTATTGAAACTCTTGGCCACATTCGGCAACAGTTTGATTCTCCCGTTTTCGGCCATAACTCCGATTAAGTTAAGCGTCAATTCACTTAACTTTGCTTTAGAAAGCGATTTATTTATTATCTCTTTCTTCTCGTTTGCCTTTAATTACAATTAATTCAATTTATTTTCATTCAAATAAATCATTTTTATATATATTAGAGTTTGAGATAAGTATTAAAGTGAGAAAACATTAAACATAAAGAGTCTTAAAGACAAACAAATGGCAGAAATGGAGCCAAACCTTAATCAATGGGTTGAGTAATAGTTCTTTGAATTGAACGTCTTTTTGAGTCAAAGACAGCAATAGTTTGAGGTCTTTGTCGACTGAATCCAATTGATTCTGTTTAGAAGCGGCCGAATAGAGAGCGGTCGCATACCTGCCATCGATTCCGAACAGAGGTATCGGCGGTTTCACTAATTTTGCCGAAGATTCTGATGAATTCTTTCCGAACAGACCACGAATGCTAACAAACAATGGATTGCGTGAACACAACAGAGTTCTCGACATTATCTCTAAATAATTATTATTTTAATTATTTTATTAAAAATTATTACTTTTAGTGTCTATTTAAAGGTCACAACAAAATGAATTTCTATTAATTTATTTTGAAAACACGTTAACCAATCGCTTAATTATATATACAGTTAAGTTGTTTTTAGTGTTCAATTCAATCGATTGCGAGCGCTCTCTGTTATCAATGTATTGAAAACTTAATGCTTTTCAAAACACATGTCTTTTGACTAATATATTGATTGTTTTGTACTTTTAATTGACAAACATTTAAATCTAAATAATGGGTAAATCAAAGCGAGAAAAGCGTGAATCGGATGCGACCGAAGAGCCGACGGAGAAGAGGAAGAAAACTGAAGAAGTATTAGAAGAAAGTGTGACTAATATTGATGTCAATGATTCGCGTCTTTGGTCTGAATTAAGTTATGACCAAAAACTAGAGTTCACTTCAATTATAGCCAAACCGATGGCCTCTAAAAAGTTGGCCAAAAAAGTGTTTAAACTCATGAGAAAAGCGTCAAAAATATCGCGAAAAACACTGTTAAGAGTTGGTCTCAAAGACGTTCAGTTAAGGATCAGAAAAGGTTTTGACTCTTATTTGTATTGAAAATATGTAAACATTTTAATTATTTTATTATAATTGAAAGGAGAGACCGGTTTAGTGGTATTCGCAGGCGATGTCACACCAATTGAGGTGATGTGTCACTTACCAGCTGTTTGTGAAGACAAGAATATTCCGTACGTTTTCGTTCCCCTCAGGAGTGACTTATCCAATGCGGTCGGCATTAAAAGACCTGCTCTTATGGTTCTTATCAAACATAGCAATGAATACGAAGATCTCTTTAAAGAATGTGAGACAGAAATCAAGTCTTTGCCGATTCCTATCTCTTAAGGTTTTATTTACTTCAATAAAATTGTTAATAATGACCATTAGATCGAAAAAACTTAATTCAATTAAAAACTTTATTCATTCATTGCATTTGAATTAAACATTTTGAGACTTTAACATAAACTAAAGCAAAGACATGTAATCTTAAATAGATTATAAAAATTCATTTAACACTCAGTTATGATTATAACAATTATAATAATCATAGCATATAATTATATCAAAGATAAGAATTTTTTATATAAATAAAATTAATTGCATAATAAAAATTAAGTTGAAATTAAGTTGAAATTAAGTTGTAATTAAGTGATCGCTTTTCATCAAATCTTTAAAATTGTTTTCATCAATGCCATGCTCT
>JAUJYT010001746.1:0-10615 GCA_033996565.1 Nanhermannia nana
AATTATGACCATAATGATATGTAGAGTGTAGTAAAGCAATCAGACACTCCAAAATATCAATAAATCAATTAAAAAAATTTTTTACTTTTGAAATAATTTGTCGGTGAAATGGTTTGTCGGTGAAATGGTCTGTCGGTGAAATGGTCTGTCGGTGAAATGGTTTGTCGGTGAAATGTACCAATTCCTTTCTAGGGAATGAATTCTTCTATGGAAAATATTTCTAGGAAGGCTCATCTATGAATAATTTTTTCTAAGGATCGTTTCCTAAGGATAATATTTCTAAGGAATGATACAGGATCATTTCTCAGTACTATTTTTAATAAATTACAATTACTACATATTATTTATACATATTACTACATATATTTCTAAGGAATGATTGGAGACCCTAAGAAATCAGGTGTCTATCGAATGCTTGCAATTTTCGCAACTGTAACTGATCGCCTACTACGGCCAGTCATTTCTGGGATCGAGTTCAAGTAAATAATAAAAATTGTTGTGCATTCAAATTAAACTTTTAGTGGTGCGCATAATATTTTATATCTATATTTCATTACGATTTCAAATTATTTTTCCAAAATTTGAAAATTTTTGCGGCACACCGGTTGAGAAGCGCTGTTCTAAATGGTTGTGGCATTAATTATAAATACAAACAATAACTCAATAGAATTTATTTTTACATTTTACAAAAGCTTCTGTTTAATTAACTCTTAATTAATAAATTTTTTGGCTAATTATTTATGATTTGAAACGAATAACAGTAAAGTCAATATCACTGCCCGAAACCCTGTCTTTAGTATCAATATTTTCTAACCAATGAATTTGGTTTTAAGTTTACTTAAAGCGAGTTTTATTAGTTATTCAATTTTATGCGTTCTTTTCACTCTTGTAGTGAATTTAATTGATTTTAATTTGTGAACACTTAGTAACATATCGTCAACACCTGAGGCTATGGTACAAGAATACACTCTACCTATGAGCTGTCTATGAGAACACTAATTTTAAAAAATACGAATTACCTGTAAATGAAGTTTGGCATCAAATTTAATGCTTTGCCTGTTATTTAACTTTTATTTTAAAATTAAAATATTTAAGTTTTGCAAACATATGTGACTGCCTTCAAAGGCATTATCATTTATTTTCTCATAATTTAAATTCAAATGAATTAAGTTTAAGTCGTCTTTCAATGAATTATTGAGTAATTTTAAATATTAAAGAATAAAATTTTACGCTTTAGGGTGAGAGATATCCAAATACTGTAATAGACAAGGAATTTAATATATAATGAATTACAATAATTATTAAATTCATTAATCATTTAATATTTGAATAATTAATAATTTTTTCTTTCAAATGACATGAAATTTATAAAAATTCAGTTTTGCCAAAACATAGCTGTATAGCTGTATAGCTGTCCTCATTCTTAATTATATATTCAGACGAATTCAGATATTGTGATATGAGTTTCAGTTTAGTAAATGATTGAGTCAGTTATAAAAGTATGCAATTAATGATGTATGACATGTACGACATTGTAAGCGAGTTTTAATCCTTTAATTAATATTCATGTCATTGAATTGAATGGTAAATAGCTTTTGCTTTCATAATATTTTATAAATGCTTTTAATGCTTAAATATTATTATTACTCAAAAACTAAGAATTTTTATAATTGCTATTCTTGGAGAGTAAGAAATATTTAAAAGCAATTTTTGTTTCTTTATAGATTCAGTTATTGATTAATAAATAGATTTTCTATTTATGGAAGTTTAAGAAAATATTGAAAAAGGCAAATAAGGAATGAATAATACAAGAAATTTAATTAAATATTATGATGAGTCCATCGGAAAGGTTATAGTAATTGATGCAAAAACTGGATTCTCGTCATATCAGGAATTAAATCAAAATAATTCACAAAAAGCTATAACTGCGTCACAAACAGCAAATCAATCAATTATTGATTTAAATGATCCCAAAAATGATCCCAAAAATGATAACATAAATGCAGAAATTAGACTCAAAAAGCGCTCATTTATTGATGATAATGAAAGTGACAAAATTGATGACACATATGGAAAGTTTGGTTGGAAGAACTCCAATAATAACTGCGATAATAATAATAAGTTTCCGCTGAGGGCTGACATGAAAATAGATGTGTCGATCAAATTAAACAAATCGTTTCTATCAAATCCTAATTTACGAGTTATCGGACAAGTAGACCATAAATTCATAATATGTTTGTTAGTTAAGCAGAATTTATTGCTAGCTTTCGATCAGCACGCAGTACATGAAAGGATCAGATATGAAAGAGTTGTCAACAATGCTTTTGATAGCAAAGGAGTCATTAAGACGTATCGAATATTACCGCCGATTGATATCAGTCTAGATTTGCCTCAACTCAAGTATAGCTTTAATACTTATAGAAATCAAATTAAGAGTTTGGTTGGATTCGAGCTTAAAGAAGACACGAAACAGAATAGCTTTTTAGTGACACAAATTCCTGAATGTCTGGAACGTTCATTAGATTGCGAGACTATTGTTGACATTATAAAAGAAGCCGTAACTATACTTAAACAAAGTAATGGCAGTCCTGTTATTCGACTAACACCTAAATTATTAGAGAATTTGCAGTCACAGGCATGTCACGGAGCCATTCGTTTTGGAGATCCACTTAAATTACACGATTGTCTTAAACTCATTACTTCATTGTCTAAATGCAATGTCTGCTTTAGATGCGCTCACGGAAGATGTTCTGTCGCACCGCTACTGCACTTACCGCAAAAATTAAATTAGAAATAATTCATTTTCTTTCAAATCTTTGAAATAAGTTCTCCTTATTTTAGTTGAATTGTTGCTAAAGTAGTAGTTAGTACTGGTATTGCCATCAATAGTAATAATAACTTATCTATAGTTATCATTATCTATATTAGAATTGCAAACACAGTAATAATCTGTATGTTTTATATTTATTTCTTAATCATTTAAAAATATTAATGAAATCCAAGAATAATCGTTTAGTTAAATAAAAGAATTAGAATAAAATGTTTTAAAATCTTTTTCAGTTTATATTAAAATCTTATAATATGTTTGAAAGCCAGTCATTTTTCAGAACTGATGCATTTGATTGAAATGGTCGCGATTCTTAAACATAGGACCCCATGAATTAGATTTATTGTTATCTTTATTTCTGTCGGAGTCCTGTTTCGATGGAAAAGTGCTCTTTAACTGAGCGGCTGATTGCTTGCTGTCAGCACCGAATGTGCTTTTCCTAAAATTATGTTAAAATTAGGTTTTTATCCTTTCAATTCATTAGTAATTCTCTTATTATTACTTCTCATTACTATCAGTGACTTCTTTTGATTTCGACATGATTTTGATGTGAAACAAATGCTTATTTGAAGGAAAACAGTTTAACCTATTTATCAAACAATACGAGAATTGGGTTAAAAACAAAGTTATCAATGCATAAAAAGGAATGATTTTATTATTTAACCTTTTTATTGATCCTTAAGTTGTAAAACAATATAATATTTGAATCAATGGACGTGATGTAGTTGAGTCAGTACTTGTAATTCTAAAATATTGCCACAATTTCCGAGTCTACTGCCCAGAGTTGATGTTAAGTTCTCAATAATAGCAACAAATGATTGAAAAGATAATGAAACTGGACTTTCTTCAGTAAACATGAGTACACATATTGAACAATACTAAAGAAATCAGTAGAGTTTTGCTTAACTTTGAACTTATTGATGTCTTGTCTCAAAGGCACTTTCAACTAAACTTAGAGTAACTTCAAAATGACTTCTCAGCTACTTCTTAATAACTTCTTATATAGAAAACTAGTGTAAGGGAAGCAAAACCTGATTTTAAAGACAAATTCAACCAAATGTAGTTGAGTTGATACCCACGTACTCCTCATTTATATACGTATTAACCTGTCTTTTCCTGTGATCAACACGTGGACAGATCTGGCCCAAGATTTTAAATAGGAGGTCACCTCTGGATTACTTCTGTACTAAATTAATGTAATTCAAGGCTAACGCAGGTTTAAAAATAAATTTTTTATTTTCTGTCCATTAAATTATTAATGAAGTAAATGATAAAATTCTTACGAAATGGTAAACAAAAATCTCTTCCTAAGTTATTGCCAATTAATAAACAAATTCCTGATTAGTTTATATCTAATGAAGGGCATAGGTTCAGGCTGAGCCTAGACTCCATGCTTGGCTCGAGGGTCCTTTTTGAGACTGAGGCTCAGGCTCCAAGCTTTGAGGTCTTCGAGCCTAGGATCGCCAGGCTCAGGCTCGGTGGGTTTGAACCTAGGCTCAGGCTTAGACTCAAGACTCAGACAGTTGAGCCTGAAGAGCCTGTATGCAAACCTTCAAAGAAACTGTGAAAATGTGATGTTTTTTATATTTTAAGTTACTTATTAGAAATATATATTAAAGAAAGTCTAAACTAAACAAATGAATCACCAATCTTAAATATTTCATTTAAAACAAAGCTATCAATAAAAATTATTTAAAAAATATCTTTACGGTGTATCATTTTTTAAAAAAATCATAGGCTCAGTTTCATAGTTATAAACTGATGTTGAAGTTCAGCTCAACTCCAGAATTTCAGACTCCATGATCAGTTTCAGCCTATCGAGCTGGAATGCATAAAATATACACAAAATTTTACTTGAATTCACGGTAGCTTGTTAGTACTTTGTTTTACAGTGAATGAGTTTCTTAATTCGTAAGTTTATTGTTTTTTGTCTTACATTTTTATCTCTGCATTAAAAAACTCTTTTGATAAGTTTCTATATAAAATTGTATGTTTTGAAAGATTACAGGCTCAGGCTTTGGCTCGGAATTTGCTTAGGCTCATAGACTTGGTGTCTACGAGCCTATGCTCTTCATTATTTATATCAAATAAGTAAAGCCAGTTATATGCAGTTGAAATCCCCTATTAAAAGCCATTTATTTGCTTATGATAATTAAGATTTGAATTAATTATAATAAGTTACATTTATTAATAACTTTATTTGATTTGAATGGGTCTTAGTTTTCTATTAACAATACTGAAGAAAGTTAATTTACTACAAGAAAATCAATTATATGTATATTTTTCATTACCAAAAACTACTAATTTCATGTGATTTCACAAATGATATAAATACCCCTTTGATTTATATGTATATTTTGTACAAAAAATTCATTTCCAGTCGGATTTCCATAACATAGTTTTGATATATTTGAATTAAAACTAACAAATCTGGTTTATTTACAAAATTATTTAAAATAAAATTATTTAGAATAGGAATGCGCTTAATAAACAATTTCTGAATAACTTTGCCTTATTTTATATCCGATGAACCGAAAATGAAATTTGTATATAAAGGATAGGAAAGAGTGTTTCATATTTAACTCAAAAATTTGAAATTTGAACTTTTGTTGAAATTAGACTATAATAATAACAATAGTTTTTAAAGTTATGGATTACTTAAGGGCTCCTTTCTTTAAGCTGTGGAGTCGATTACAAACTTATGCTCACATAACTCCTTTTTTAATAAAAGAAATTAATCGTAAATATAATAATTTTAGTCCTATGCGAAAATTGTCAGAAAATGATCCCGATTTGCCTCAATCTCTTACTGGTAAGGTTTGCATCATTACTGGTGGGAGTCGTGGGATAGGAACAGAAGTTGTGAAAGTTTTATTGAGAAAAGATTGTCATGTAATTACTGCCTCCTCATCAAAAAGTAACGAAGAAATTCGCAAACGATATAACGAAATCACATCAGGAGTGCCAAAAGGAAAGGGAAAGCTAGAGATATGGCATTTGGATCTGAGGTCAATGTCTTCAGTGATGCAATTTGTAGATAAGTTTAAAAACTTAAAACTACACCTCAATTATTTCATAGCGAACGCAGCGATTATGCTTCAGCCGTATCAAAAAACTAATGATGACTTTGAATCGCATTATGCAATCAATTATTTGAGTCATTGTTTGCTTATTTTTTATCTATTGCCGATTTTAGTAGAGTCGGGTCGACAACTGCACAGTCCTGAATCAAGAATAATAATGGTGTCTTCCTGTGCTCACATGGCAGCAAATAATATGCGATTCCATGATTTACAATTGAAACGAGTGTATTCGCCATATTTTGCTTACGCACAGTCAAAGTTGGCTCAAATCATGTTCACATATAAATTGTCTCGTTGGCTGAATAGCAAATCCGATTGGGGAAGAATGGTTAAAGTTCATGCATTACACCCGGGATTGTGTAACACAGATTTGTTTTCTGTTATTGAATTTGTCAGAGACTTCCCACAATATGCTGAGATGACAGCATTTCGAGTACGTCCTATTCTGAATATTGATAATTTTTATTACATATCAAACATTCAATAAAAACAACTTATGTTCAGATCCTTTAGTTCTTATATATTTCTCACTTATTCCTTGTGACTAAACTCAAGGGATTCTCACACTGAAAGAGCTAGAAATTGACCGAATATTAGCTTTAAAAGTTATTTTTAGCTTTTCTCTGAAGCTTTTTTTTACATAATATATTGTGATTTGGTTCTCAAATTTTTATTCTCTTTATGTTGTCTCATAATTCCCTTCAACTACAAAAGTGTTTCTATTGCGAGAGTTGTGTAGAGTTAGTAAATCAAGTTATGCATCAGCTATAATGCAATTTCGATATAAAACACTTTTAACTTTTTAATTCGTTTGACTCTAAGCTATGATAATATTTTTAGATTAAAATTCATATTTTTTACTGATTTGAATTTTAATCTAAAAATGATAATTCGTTAGAAAGTTAGCAGTCTTTTGAGCCAGAGCTACAGTAAAATACAACTATAAATGCACTAATTTTAGGGATGTTTTTGACATAAAAACTTTGGATAAATTCAGATAAAAATGAAAGACAAGCTTATTCTTTTGAAAAAGTCCTAATTATTTTCCATTACAGGTTACACTAAAACAATAGTATGAATAATTTTTTAGACTCATCTTTATATTATATAGTGATGCACAACGCTCGAGCGTGAGCGCAAACGCGCTCGGTTGACAGCAGAGCGTGAGCACGCTCGGGTGAGCGCCAATTATATTACATTTTTTTATGAAACAATGTTTATATTTAATGAACATTAATAATTTTTAATAAAAACATATATTATTTAGTTTTAAAGAATTTAAGCATAGAATCGCGTACATCAATAAATATCTCATTAAAATAAAAGCAAATCTTGCGCAACAAAATGTTTCACGAATTATGAAATTAGCTAAATTGGCGCGAGGTTAACGCTCGGTACCCGAGCGTAAGCGCGAGCACGAGCGTCGAGCGTGTGCATCACTGGTTATAAAGTTTAACTGATTATTGGAATTCAAACTAGAGTTTATAACACACTAGGTAACAATTATAAATAGGGGAAATCTTATATTATTTGATGCTCATTAATTTATTTGTAGTATTTTATAAATATTAGGTTTATTTATATCTAATAATTAGATACAATAATTTTAAAAGTAGAAAAAACTCCTTAAAAAATCTATCGAAAGAATACATGGACTCTATTTTTTATTGAAAAAGAGAACTTAGAATAATGAGAATAACAAGTAGGAAATTAAGGATAATTAAAATATGTGTACAATTCAATAACATGTATTCCACAATAAATTAAAAGAAAGTTATGCGGTATACATAATATTTTTACATAAACAACTTTATACAAGTTATTCAGTATCTGGAATTTCAAACATCTTTACAATATTAATAAACTCAAATCGATTTGTCATTTCATTATAATACTGCACAAATGGACTGCAAATAGATTTCAGGTTTCGGTAATAAAGCAATTTTGTATTTCTCTAATGATTCTGTAGCTCTTCCGTAAATATATCAAATGCTAGAATTTCATCCACTTCTTATCAATACTAACCTACTCAAAAGCTTTAATTACAGAATAGTTTAATTTCTTTCTGTTGAGGTTAATAATAAATTAATTAGTTATTCAATTTTAGGCTTAAAACAGAAACTATTCTCTTTTAGTTCTACTATACTGTATACAGTACTCTAAAGTAAAGCTGATGTAAAGGTAATGTATAGATTGCTTTTCTATATTTCGACACAAGAAGAATGTGCATAAATATTATGTATTATTGTTTATGATTTTTTTACTCTCGGAAAGTAAGAGTAACTATAAGTCACAACTAAAAAAGGTTTCCAAGGCAGCAATGGTTCAAAGACTTACCACAAGATTCATTGAAAAGCCAACTATAATAAGCCTTGCATTTCCTCAGCTACTGCTCATTACATTCTCATTTGTTAAAGAAGTTGTCCAACGTTTAAGTCTTGAAAATGCCTGAACTTCGACCAATTATCTCATTAGTCTTGAGACTATCATTTGTAGTATTAATAGTCGTTTTGATGATACTCTGGATTGTTTTGGGAGTTCAGACAGTGAATGACATCCAACAAGTGGACACTCAAACTCGACGTCAAAACGAACAGGACAGGACCAAGTATTACGATAAGAGACAGTTCGATCGGGCCAGAGGTATGACCATATTTAATACTATATTAGAAGAAGTGATCGCTCTTACGGCTGTACTCGGAGTGCTCCTCACGCAAAGCTATCTTCTTCACACATCAATGATATTATTGGCTATTATATGGTTTATCGCAAACTATCCTATCGCTGATCCGTACTGGTATGCAAGTCCTGTTATGATTGCTTCACATGTAATTCATTTCATAATCGTGTGCATTGGTCTGGTATTTGCTTACTTTGTCAAAGATAGGAATCCTGATGGAAAAAATTCAAAGATCAGCGACACCATTACTAAGTCAGCTTAAGTGTTGGCTAAAGAAAGAGTAGTTCTTTTTATATTACTTAAACCAATAATTAAGTGAACATTTTGTTTGGCTTTTATCGACTTGTTTATCAAAATAGGAGTAACCGTTACTCTGCTTGTAATACATTTACTCGACTATCGATTCGTGTTTTTCATTCACATTTTTTAGAAGAAAATAGATTTACTTGTACTGCATTTAAGTATACCATTACGCATACTATTTATAAAGGCTATAACTTTGAAGCAATTGAATTTCATTATTTCAAATGAATCTTTTAGTTCAGAACAGAGCTACTGTATGTCATTCTCATATTTAGATACAGTGCTATTACTGTAAGCATTTAAACCAGTTTAAAAATTTGCTAAATTGTTTAGCTGTTCGTCTGGCTATCAATTTTTTAAATACAGGCTAAAAAATCTCAGTACAGGTTTGAAAATTGACTGTCGCTTACAAATTAGAATAAATTGAAACCATAAGTATCTCAATTAAGTTGCTGTTAGAGTTCAAACTCACTAAGAGCAAGACTAACTTTAAAGGAAACTTAGCTCTGTAATGAACATTCAATTTTAAAGTAAGCACTTTTTTATACTTAATTTAGAGTTTTGATAAATTGATTCATGTTTTACAATAAAATAATTTAATCTCAATTTCTGTAGATTTGTAGTAAACTTTTTATAAATTAATGTCATTAAAAACAATACTTATTGATTGAACGAAAACATTGTATTGTATATTAGTTTATGATTAATAAGAAAGTTAAACCTAATTATTGGCGTTTCAATTCATTTTATATTAAATTAATTCAATGATATGGTTGAGTATTGGAGTACTAAATATTAATGTCATTTTTGAGTAGAGAACTTAAATATTCAAAATTCTGATTCCAATGCACCTGTAATTTAGATTTAACTTATTTTTCTTCAGCAAAAGTTTATCGTTTTGTTTAATTTGTAATCAATTATTAAATATATACACAAATATTCACTCCATTTTACCTTCACTAATATCTAACCCGATTTCAATATTCTACTTACACTCAATCCTTCAGTTTTATTTTCACTTATATTGCATTCCAATAATTTTATATATGGCGTTTAGAATAGTGATGGCCCTTCTTTTGACTATGTCTTAAATCATAGGGAATAAGACCAAGATATCAAATAAGTCCGTAAATATCGGGATAAGCATTTTAAAAGTCCTTATTTTTCTATTTCAATATAAAGTAAAATATTTCCTATTATCAGTTTAAGTTTCTATTATAAAAATATGATTTTGCTATTTAAAAGCTTATAATTCCTTTTCTAGAGCCTTTAGTCTCAATAATGGGTACGCTCGGCGCTCACGCTTGTGCTCAGTGAAATTTTCACTCTCGAAGCTCGCGCTCACGCTCGGGTACCGAGCGTCAAAGAAATTATATTATATGATTGAGAAAAGTGTTTTTACACACAAAAATACTTTATTTTTAAGCAAATGTGTGATAATATTTGCGATTCTTTGTCTAATTGCTTTAAAACTTCAGTAATATTAATGTTATTTATAAATGTATGTAATTTTGCTTAAATAAAAACCTTTGTTTTATAAAATTTATCTTATAACTAATATAAATGATGCTCACCTGAGCTTTCTCACGCTCGACTGTCAACCAAGCGCGCTCTCGCTCACGTTCAGCAAAAAGAGTAATGGTCAAAGCCCATTGAGGCCGGCCTTGAAGAGGACCCCATCGTGGCTCATATATCACTGGAAAGATCTCACCGAGTACTACA
>JAUJYT010001747.1:0-10613 GCA_033996565.1 Nanhermannia nana
TTTATTAGAATATTACAAAAACTCATCCAAAACTAGTCATTCAAGTGAAATGTCATTCAATGAAAAGAGGTCACAATAAAAACGGAAGAAGATTCACATGAATCTCATTTTTTCATAAATTGCCTGAGATTATTGTGAAATATATCAAAGGTTTGAATGATTTTATCAGATATTCTACGGCTCTGAGCATTTCAAAAGAACTTCCTCATAGACTTTTAGTTACTTTCTATTTGGTTCGATTGATATTCACTGATAACAAAGATTTAATGATTTTAAATAAATGAATAGTTATGATAAAGCCTTTTAAGAGAAAATAGACCCCTTTTTGATGATTACATACAAGTTTTTTAGTTTTCATTTATTTCCTCGTCTTGAGTAAAAACTAAATTTCAATTATTCATTACAAAGGTGTGAGTCGTCAACAACGCGATAAAGCTGTGGATATAATATCTGATGTTCTCCGGAAGACAAACACAACTTCTGATTTGGTTGAATGCATTAGAAAAGAGTTAGAGAGAGAATTGGATCTCAAAAGTAATGTTATCATATCTTCCCAACCATTTATGGATCAGTCACTCATTAAGATTCCTGGAGCTGTAGTCATGCAATTAAGTCTAGTTAATGGCAAAAACAAAGATCAAGTCATCGTTTCTGTGTTTGGATTAATGAAAGAAAGCGACTTTGGAGAGAAGGCCAACGCTCTCATGAAAAGGGCTCAGAAACTATCGCCTAAAATAATTGATTCATTGATGAGCAATGATATGAGAGAAGAAATAACAAAACTGTCCACAAGAGCCATCAGGAATGCCAAAAACATGGATGAAGTCAGCGATCAATTAAGTGATGTCCTAAATGACAAATTTGGCCCGCATTGGCATACAGTTGTTGGACATAAAAACATGCTATCAGTTGATAATCACCGAAAAACTTCCGTATTTTTCCTTAATATGGATTTCGGAGATATGAGAGTTTCGGTTTTCAAATAATATTTTCATTATTAGTATAATATTTTAAATTCTTACAACATTTGAGACTAAAAATACTCACAAACATAAAATCATAGTCAGCTTTTTTATTCAAATTACACGTACTGTACGCTCAAGAATACTGAATATTTGGTTAGTTAATGGTTATTCAGCTCTCATAATTGTATATCGAATATTAACGGGTTTAAAACCTATAATTTTTTATTAAAGTATTATAGCTTTTATTGTTAATACTTATGTTAAAAATGCTCAAAAGAATTGTTCAAAAAATAATTTTCAATCACTTTAAAAATATAGCACAAGTAGAGGAAAGTGAAGTAACTGGAAGTAAAGTACTTGAAATCTAGAAAACCTCATCAAATCATAAACTCTGCACTCAACTTAAACTAAATGTTATGCATTATTATGAGTTTAAATAAATGTTAAATAAATTCAAATTTTTATAACATCCAAACAAATAGATGGTATGTTTTCAACTGTAAAGTAGAACTTGTGTTTATTATTGATTTAATTAAATCTCAAATCTCCAGTTTTTATGTACGGAACACTTTTAAGATTTTATCTAATTTTTAATCAGGCAATTAAATTATTATAAAAAAGATCCAAAGAAATTATTTTGAAAAATTCTTTTGACTTATATGTATGACTTATAAAATTGCGCAAAAGAACTAATTTAAAAAATGACAGATTATGTAAGGTTTATAAATAAGCAAAAGTATATGACGCTCGGGATGAGTGTTAAATATTATGGCTTAAAGAGTTAAATCTGTAGAAAAAATAACATAAAAAGCAAACATTTTACTATTGCTTAAAGCAGATCAAAAGAGCAAAGAGAAGAGGTTTTAGTTTACAATTCTTCTTAATACAAATAAATATGTTTTCATTATTAAAACTAGTTATAAAAATTCTAATAAAGATTGTCATTATTTAAAAGCTTTAGTCTTTGAATTATTTTATAAACTAATTAGTGCGCAATGAGTTGAAAATTCATTGTTAATAAGCACTGAACTGTTGCAAAAATGGGTCCAATTCTTTGAGATCTAGGAATCTATTTTAAGAAAGAGCCGCATATAAACACATATGCAAAGAATGTTCTTTGAACAGCGCATCTCATATTAAACCTTTTTAACAGTTGAGCCCAACCCTGAAGTAAAACATATAACAAACTATAAAAGGATATCTTAAGTCATATTTAGCAAACAGAAGATAATATTGATTTACGTCGTGTTTATAATAATAATCAAAGTTATTGATAACTAAAATGTCACGCAATTTAATGCCGTTTTTTGGTAGAGGTGACCAGTGGTGGGACCCGTGGGACACCTCTCGAATCTTTGATACACATTTTGGATCCAATCTTACAGAAGGAGATTTATGGGACACTACGAACAGCTATTATCTAAGGCGAAGACCTTTCAGGTTTCGGTTTACATAATATAAAATAGTCTTTAAGTTAAAACAAAATTTCTATTATAAAAAATTCAAAACATTTTAGCCGACAATTGAGTTCAAGTTTGGCCCCATTGACCCCTAGAAGTCTTGTCCCTCAAAGCGGTTTCTCAGAGCTGTCCCAACTGTCGGATAAATTTCAAGTGATGGTCGATGTGTCTCACTTTGCACCAGAAGAGATCGCTGTCAAGACTGTTGACAACACTATAGTGGTGACCGCTAAACACGAAGACCGACCCGACGACTTAGGATTCATATCGCGTCAGTTTTCAAGAAAGTACTTATTGCCGAAAGACATCGATCCGTTGACAGTCACTTCATCATTAAGTCCTGAAGGAATTTTGACAATTCAGGTGAGACTTACTCTTATGTACAATTGTTTTGTTATACAGTAATGAAAATGTGAAACAAAAATTCTTTTGCTTTTGACTATAAATTACTTTTTCTATAAAATATTTGAATTGTAATTAAATCGAAATAATCATGAATTAAACATTTGATCCAAAGGCGCCTAAAAAGAAGCCAGACTTGAAAGAAGGCGAGAGACCGGTTCCGATTCAATTGTCTCCACAGTCACCACAACCACAACCCAAACAAATTCCGGTTCAGAATGAAAACTAATTCAAATATAAAACTTGTGGGTCTTTTACTCGATTTATATGCTTAGAAATGTCACTCAATTTTAAGAATTTGCCTCTAATTAGAAAAACTGAAAATTTACAAAAAACAAAATTACATTTAAATACTTCAAAGAAAATAAGTTATTGACAAATATTATTTAATGACAAAGAGATTACAAGTTTTCGGAATTGAGGCACAAATCAATCCAATCAACGAGTCTTCAAATCAGAGCAATATTTCAACGAAAAAAAACTTTTTCATTAAATTAAGCAAAAGTTTTGCCACTAATTGATATGCATTTAAGTTAAATATTTATATTTTAATGATTTTGCTTTCAATCTAATGATTGTTAAACGCTTTGTATATTAAAAAGCAATCAATAAAACAAATAATATGTCAATAAATTTTGATTTTATTAATTTGAAAATAAATTGTTGAAAATATAATTAATTAATATAAATATTGAATAAAAGTTTAGTAAAAGTTTTCAAACATTTAATTGATTTGAAGGTAAGTTGAAAACAATATTAAAAATTTGATTCAAACCAACATACAGTACATGTCATGTGATATAATTGTCTCCA
This sequence comes from Nanhermannia nana, assembly GCA_033996565.1. Classification (NCBI taxonomy): domain Eukaryota; kingdom Metazoa; phylum Arthropoda; class Arachnida; order Sarcoptiformes; family Nanhermanniidae; genus Nanhermannia; species Nanhermannia nana. The sequence continues at coordinate 3,641 of JAUJYT010001747.1, forward strand.
TATTTAGTATTCAAATACCGGTGAGATATATATGAACACAATTAATATTAAAATATAAGAAATTATTAAAATAACCGAGACTTTAGTCAAAAAAAAGTGTAACATTTTATGTAATTTACGACAATTTGGTGACAGTTTTGCCACATTTGAGAACCGCTTCGTAGACCTCATCGTAAGTGAATGGTTTGGCATTAGGTTTGATGACAACCTTAACCAACTGTGTGGCCACGTCTGCATCGAGTGATACCAACTGTTCCCCAAATGTCTTATTCAGTGACCTCTTGAGCGCATTGACACAGCCGTCGCATGTGATCTCCACTTTAAATTGATATTCAGTTGAAGTCATTCTTATATTAATTTATAATTAAATGTTTAAAATTCAAATTAATTAATAACCAACTTAATTAACGGTCAAATCAATTGCTTTATGATGTGATTTGTTATCATTATTGATATGAATATTGTTTACGTTTAGATATGATTAACGCCCACTTCTCTTACACTCAACTCTACGCATGTCTTCACTGTTCGTCAATTTAATAAAAAGTTTTATTCCGTGTTTTATATCTGTTTTATATCTGTTTTATATCACATGAGTATTTATCTCTTATTATAAATTATATTAAATGAGGAGATAGTGTTTGAACTCTTAGTTTGGGTCAATTATAATCTCAAATCAATACAAATCTATAATAATTAGTTATAAATTACTTTTAAAATGTATACAATTTATATTAAATTTTAACATTAAGTACTTCTGTAAAGCGTCCCAAATAGAAAGTTATCTCAGAATTTTCTTAAAATAGCTGAGATTACTGATACCCATGGGACTAAGGAGGGTATAACCCCCGCAAATTTTCTTGAATTTAAGTGTAGGTCTGTAGCAATTTTTAAGCGAGATTTAAATAATTGAAATTATAAAATATTGATTTTTTAAAGAAGATTTTGTAAGTTTTCTAATACTGTATATTAATAAATCATTTCTTTATATTCAAAAATTGATTAATACTTTGGTTTTGTCTCAATTAAGTTATTTAAATAGTGAATTGTTAGAAAAAATGGTTCTTCATCTTCAAAATATGATAAAAATATTTTTTGTCTATTTTTTGAAGTTTTTTCAATTCAATAATACGTTTATTTCATTTAATAAAACGTTTGAACGTTTTCTTCAGCCAACTCCCTAATGAAAGGAGATCTCACCAAAGCCCATGTTAAACCAGTGAGATTTTTACAGGTGGAACCTGTGTCGGCGTGGGCAAACGCGTCGGCCATAGGGGTGTTTAAAAAACACTGAATATGTGGCCAACATATAGCAGAAGAAATGGCACCCGTGTGGGGTTCGAATCGCACCCTTCGATCCGAGAACGAAGCCATAGCGAGTCGCGCCACTCTCACCCTTATTCATTTAATAACTAATTCAATATTATGTTTATATGTTATGTTATGTTAAGTCTAAACTTTTTAATGACTAATACTATTATAATAATTAATTTTGATTATTTATATTTACTTAAGTTATAAAACTATTATTTTTTGTAATTTTAAGGGACTCACTCATGTTGATGAGACCCGAGCATGTAATGCATTTTATATTTAAGCGAAAATAAACATTCATTCATACTATCAGATGGTTCTTCTTCATGGTTTAACTTATGTACTCTTTTCTATTGTTACAACTGATAAGTCTTCATATAAATGACTAATACAACAAAATCATATCATTATATATTTACAACAATAAGTTGTCCTAAAATTGGTAAACATACACATTATTATTATACTCTGTATGAAAATAAATCAATTTTGATTTTTATGAGTTCAGGTCACGGATACTTATTTACTGTTCTATAGGGTCGCAAATTATATGTTGTGTTTCACTTAAAATTTCATTAATCATTGACTCGTAAATTATTTGTTAAGTAAACGTATGTTTTGAAGTAAAGCTACATTTTGTAAAAATACTTGTCAATCACTACTCTAGATAAGAGTTATGCACTACCAGTATAATGGAAATTTATAATAATCTTAGAAATTGGTTTTCAGGACAACTATATTTGTTTCTATGAAATGAATGCAAATAATGTTTTGGGTTTCTTATTTACCATTAAGGAATTTGATTCTGTGGATCACTTAATGGACATTACACTTGATAAATAATAGCATTCTTCTTAATAGAAAAATATTTCTATTAATTTAATTATAAGTTAAAGTAAATTATGAGATAATTGAAATTATCCCAAAAGATTGCTGATAAAGCATTAGATGGACTTCGTTTACTTTATTTTTATATTAAAGCAAATAAAGAAAAAATATCGCATAACTTAATCTTAATTATGACTTAATCACTGTCTTTTTAGAAGGAAAAAAGATAAATTTCTATATGAAAAATATATACTGTCTAACATTCAAGAATTCGATTTTTGCTCATGTATTCTAATACTAGTGGTATGATTAGAAAAATTAATTGTATAATTACCTAAATATTGATTAACCCAATCAGAAAGTCTTTGTTTGATGTCAGAAATAGTGTCACTCTTTTTATAAGGCAAAAATAGTTTGGTTGATAAGTAGACAGGTGTTGGCTGAGAAATGGTGGCGCCCGGCTCTTCACCTTCTTGTGCCAATGGTTTTGTGTATGTCAAGCGAAATATTCTTATATAATCTCCATGTTCTGTGAATGCCATCAAACGTGTGTTAACTGAATTCACTTCAAAAACAAACAAAAATAGTTTTTTCGTAAATTCGGAAACAAAGTCTTCAAAGAATTAATTGTCAAATAGTTCATCTAATAATTGATAAAAGCTTTATAATTCGCAATTTTTAAAAATTAAATGCATTTTATTAAACAAAAATAAATATATATTAGAGAAATGTACAAAATAGAAAAGACATTAATATAATATGTAATCAAAATAAAAAAGTTTTCTATAATTCAATGATCCATTCTTGTCGTCAAATAATCTAAATGCTAACTCGAAGATCATTAAGCGATATCATTAAGTTATACCATACGATACTAAAGAGCTTGAATATAAATAACTTTAAGTTATTTGAAAAGTAAGTTAGACATAAAAGGAGTTTTATTCTTCTTAAAAGATTAAATGATGTTCTCTAAAGGAAAATAAAACAATTGGAATGGCTATAAGCAAATGACAATAGAAACTATGGGAAAACTACAATTGCAATGATGCATATTGTAAATAAATGTTTCAATAATAACAATATGTTTATGATTTGCATAAAATAAATCAAATAAAGGATAGAGTCTTAAATGTGACTTATTAGTAACGTAGTGCCAGAGTGTAAGTTACACTTATAAGTAGTGTGAGGTATCGAGTCTCGATCGAGAGATACTTTGAGACTCGTCGAGTCTCGAAATTTTTGATTTTAAAATATGAATTAAAACAAATAAAGACTTTAATTTTAGAGATTTAAATTTCAGGAAACTGATAGCGAAGTCTAATGGAGTTCAAAACTAAACATCTTCTGGACAGCTTAAAAAATCAAAGGGGAGACCAAAGGATAAATTTTTCTAAATTCTTATTTGAGAAAACTCAAAGAGGGACGAAGCTCTGGATTTTTTTGAAAATAGCCCAAAATCTGGACAGTCCAGCTGAAATCTAGACGGCTGGTAACCCGAAGCCTAGTTATCATTCAATGTTTAGTAAATAATTGAAAACGGGAATTAATTATATATTAGATATATTAAGTTATATACTAGCTATTTGCTCGTTCCTAGGAACGGGATAAAATAGTTATTTAATCATAAAATTCGAACACTTGAGTGACATTGAGGGTAATTCTGATACATTGGGTAATTCGGACACATCGGGCAACTCGGACACTTCCAGTAAGGGACCATCCATATAGTGCGCACGCAAAAAATGGACAATAATTGACCCTAGCGATGAAGAAGGTTCGAGCTTTTCAGGCTCAGTGGCGAGCCTGAGCCTGACCAAATTGAAAAAAACTGAGCCTAGGCTCGAGCCTGAGCCTTGAGCCTGACCCTGAATAGAGGTTTTAGTGGTTTCAGTAAATGAAATTAAAGAAAAATGAGATTTTTCTTAATTGAAATAGAGTTTTATTTGAAACCATAAATGAGTTATTTATTCAGAATTGAAGCATTTAAGCATAGATTAAAAGCTAATTAAAGCTTGAATTGAGTCTTTCGAGAGCTTGTTTTGATACGACTTCACTAGCTTTTGAGAATATATGTCTTTTTAGAGTCAGCGCTGAAGCAGATTTACATATTTTGAATCACATTTCTTGCAATTATACGAATCCTTTTCCTAATCATAAACTTAACGATCATTTCAATTGAAGTTTTTGATAATATCCACATAATTGTTATTATCTTTTGATTGAGTTGTTTGAAAAGTCATTTTTGTCAATTTATTTCAATAAAAAACATACGTGTTTTCTATTAATATACAATATAAGCTGTATGGCTTAGTGGTCTAGGCATTGGCTTATTATTGAGTCAAAAGTTCACACAGTTCATCACTAAGTGGCTGTGGGTTCGAGTCTAACTATGCAAAAAAAGTTTTTCCAAGGCTAGAATAGACTAGAGGTGAGCAAAGCATGAATTGTTGAGAACTAAACTAAACTATAACTATTTTATAACATTGTAGTTTAAACTATACTAAACTATATTTAACTATAATTGTTAAGACAGCGATGTTCAGGTCTTAACTATATGAGGTCAGGTTAACCATATTTTATTATTAATGAGATTTATCTGTGGTTTAAAACTTACTCGTTTGGCATAAAAACAAGCAATTTTGGCGACTGTATAATCACCTAAAATAACCTATTTTACTGGTTTGCAATAGAGATGGAGCGGATGATGAGCTCGGCGGGTTATGATCCTTGGATGGACATTTTTTTTAATGCGGTGCGGAGCGGATAGTAAAATTTGAACAAATTCGCAAAATATTTTATAAAATTTCCAATTTTAAGAACATTTCAAGTTCCTGTAATACATTCTTTACTTTAAATTTAAGAACTAAATGAAAGTAAATGAAAATTTTTCTGAAAATTTGAATGACATCCGCAGAATTCTATTCTACTCATTCATTTCACAACCATAAGTACGACTCTAAAAGAGAATTCATTGATTATATGAAAAACTCCTTCATATTGTCAAATTATTGCAATGAACGTAATCTATTTAATCTAATATTGTTTTGGACCAATAATAATTATAAATATACTGTATTAAGTAAATTAGCTCTATGGTTACTTTTATGTCCTGCAAGTTCTGTGAGAAGTGAAGAAACATTTTCGGACTGCAATTGGTTAATAAACAAAAGAAGATGTTTAATTAAACCAAATAAAGTTAATAAATCACTAATTGTTAGGTCTTTTCATAAATTGTAATGATGTGAGAATCTTGTACTTTATTAATAAATAGTTTTAACATTGAATTTGCGAAAATCCGCGGATGATCCGCGCGGATTGCGGAGCGGAGCGGTTGATAAGGCTGCGGATGCGGGTCGGAGCGGATTGCTTTATAAAATTTGCGGAGCGGAGCGGATTGGTGTTTAGGTCATCCGCTCCCATCTCTAATTTGTGCGTCATTAATAATAATAAAGATCAATTACTTTAGAATTGCATAAAATATAATTTATTTGAGAATAAAAAAGTAAAATTTAGGGAAATTTATTTACCGGTATTTCAATATTAAGGGAATAATTAATTATCAGAAATTTTTTTATAGATTTTATGCCAGTCAAGTTGACGCAGTGGCGACTCCATTACAAATACATGAACCTCTTTTACAGCTTACAGTTGTGTACTATTAATGGATTATTGTAAATAAAATATTGTATAACTTATAAGTAAACTTCAGAGTCATATTCAGTGATTTTGCTTAAATTTATATAAAATATTCTACTATTGGAATCATACCTGGACAAGGCATAGGTTTGCCTAGGGTGTGAACCCCCTCCAAAAGAATTTGAAAGTCAAAGAATGGTACCTTTGTCCCCTTTTGATTTAGTAATCATTAAACTCTATTATAAAATTTTAACCATTGAATTAACAAAAAAATCAATTATATAATAGATTTAATAGTGGAGTTTATATATGGCGAAACATTTTTTTACTGATATGATATAAATCTAAAATTTTAAGATAAGAAATAAGTGTAAAAAATGTTTTAAAAGATTCAATTTGACATTTGGATGAGTAAATAGTAGGTTAAACTCAACTTATTTTTTCGCAATTTTCAAATAAAACTTCAAATAAATATATTAAAACCTAAACCTGAACATAAAGTATATAGAGCTCAAAATGAATTGCTCTAATAGTTGTAATATTTTCGGTAAATTAGAGCAAATGGCCGAATATGACAGTCAAGTTTATTTGTAAATTTGAAATCTCAAACTCACTCCCGAAGAGCAGGCACCAATGCATGCCTTAGTTGGATCACTCTTTCCTTCAGAAGGACATCCTTGAGGACCAGCATTGTAGTCGTAACAGAAACAATTTTTTTGTTTCGGTGCACATAGGGCTGAATCGAACTAATGTGCAAACAAATTACTCTACAGTGAAATAATGGCAACAATTTTTGTATATAAACTTACGCCAAGTATTTTACACACTTTAGTGCAATCTTTGGTTACCGATGACCCCTCGGTACATCCAAGAGTGTTTCCTACAAGGATTGCAGAATTACAAGAACATGATCCGCATATACAGGAAGCACCGCTTGGCTGCAAAATTATAAAATATTCATTATTTGATTATTATTGTTATAATTCTTACGTCAACGACAGCGCAATTTATTCCGCACGCGTTCGATGCGCGGGTCTTTCCTGAATAGAGAGTCATTTTAAATAAGATCTTATTTCGAAACAATGTCAATCTGTATTTCAAAAATACCTTTTGTTGCCGGACAGTCGAAGTTGGCGGTGCTTTCTCTAAAATTTATAGAGAAGATCAATGAAAATATGAACACCAAAATCAAATT
>JAUJYT010001748.1:0-10609 GCA_033996565.1 Nanhermannia nana
ACTATGTTATATTTTGAGATTTTCAATAAAATTCTAGCAAAAAAATTTTAGCTTAAAAAACTTTCGGGATCCCGGGATCCCGGGAAATGAAACTGATTCTTCCCGGGAAGACTATTTCCCGGGAAGGCCCTTCTCTACTTAAATCTCACTTTAACTAAAATTATCTTTAAATAACACGTATTAATTAATATTACCGATCATTTTGTCGTTTAGATAAATCCCTTATTATAATTAATATAAATTGAAGCTTATTATTAATCTTTTTGATATCTTGAACAAAGCTAATAATTGAATAACATTCTCGAAGTAATGTTGACACAAATTAAGTTTGAACGCAGAAATGCTAAAACAAATTCGCTGTCAATTCTATGCGTGCTTTGAATATCTAATGGTAGAAGAGAGGTTTTGCTCTAATCCTAACACTTAAACATCTATAAGCTGCCCGTGCTTTGGAAAATGATTTTCTAAATTAGAGATGCTATAAACTGTTTTACCTACAGGTAAATCGATGTCTAACACAACTCACGAAAGATTGATAAATATTTTAATAAAATACCATTATTATAATGTATTTTAGAACTCACGCATACCCTAACACAGCGGTTCCCAGCCTGTGGCACGCCATGTGGTACGATTCAAATCAAATAAGTTACAAAGACTTCATTTGGATTTAATTAAATATTTTGCCAATAAATAAAAGCAATTTTTTAAAAGTATTCATTTAAGGAATTCTTTTCTCTATTTTATTAAAAAAGACATCAAATTAAGCAAATTTTTACAGATTTTTATCATTTATTAATGAAAAATATTATATTTAATGAATTTATCGTTAATTTTATAAAAAAATGAAGAAATTTTCAGCAGTTTTCTGGAAATATTGTTTACAAGCTTTACTCCATGACAAATAGATAGTCCGCAAACTTCTATTGAAAAGGTTCTTACGCTATCTTCTCATTTGCAAAGCCTTTGCTTTTTGATCTACAAATGAATATTTCTTTATATTTCTGAGAACTTTACAAACGAGAGGAAAATTAAGAATTTAAATCATGTTTCTGATCAATGAAAAAGTTTAAATTAATTCTATTGAAGTGTCACTATATTTGAAAAGGTTGAGCACCGCTGCCCTAACCTAATAAAGTAATTGTTAGTGAACGTGATTCGCGAAACAACGAGAGTCATGTCCAACAATAAAGTCCATTAAAATTAATGAAATTTTGGATTTGTTCAAAATGCTTATCAATCTTTAATCAGCTTTATTGACCACTTTATTAATAAAAAATGGTCACTAATTTTTTGGTCACTAAAAGATCTGAAAAGTAATAAAAATTCAGATCTTATCTTCAATTTGATATAATATAAGTCATAATAAGTCATAAAATTTAAAAATAGAAACTCTTGATATTAAAAATGCAATCGCGCGGTCGTTTATAAATACATTTTACTATTGTTCACACAAACAATTGATATCAAATTGATACCTAATTCAAGTGGAAAACTAAAATAAATGAATAAATTAGCATCTTTTCAGAGCACTATAAGCTTCCTGTTAATTGAGAATAGAGAACAATCACCTTCAATGGGATTTTGTATGCAAAGTAGTGTACCTGTATAGTACTGGCACAGTATAACAGTATTGCATAGAATTTTTTTGAATCTCTTTTTATTAAATATTTTTAAAATTTGAATGATAGCCAATTCTGTTGCTCAACAAAATTTACACTATATTATAAAATATATGGATAAAAAATGTATACAATTTATCAAATCATTTTTCAAATAGAGCTAAAGTGGATCTCATTTAAAAAGCTGAATAAAATATAGCTCAACACAGAATATGATATAACTTAAAAATAAAAAAAACAGATAAAAAGATTGATCTCAACGGATAGATATATTTAACGCAAAGCAAGCTTACAAATACTCTAAAGAGTTAAAGAGCAATAAAGACTAATTAAAAATAGTAGTAATTATAATAAAGAGAAAAAAAGATGAAATACTTGCCAAATAATGACATTTTAACATCACTGGTATTTAATGCGTCGTTTTCAGGGCTTTCTACAGAGAATACAGTGTCATTCAGTGTCACATCTGAGCTAAACTAAAAACCTAAAGAGCAGTATAATTCTGGCTCTGCTCTAAAGAGTCATTTTAGAGCATTTACTTCCTCATTGCGCCGAAACAGAGATCTCTCTCTCTCCACCCGTTTCCCAAACTCAAGGACAGAATACTTGCGTACCAACACCGGAACAGTTGTTAATATTGATTTTTTGTTAGGGCTCTTTTATTTGGGGGTATTCTTGTAATCATAATATTTAATATATATTAAACCGAATAATATATATCTGCAGTGAAAAGTTAGTCAGTTCTGTCTGGCAATAGATGAATGCATGCGCATAACAGGTCTTTATTCCGAATCAAAGGTACTATTTCTTGTTAATCGCATTTTTTTATGATAAATGTGCATCAAATAAATTTTGTTCAACAGTATTTGATGTCACAGAATCTGATTAACGAGGCTTTTGTTTTATTCTCTATTTAGAGATAGTTTTGTGAATCTTTAGGTGTTATTGATTTACTTCTTATTGTAACTGACATTTGTGTTGAGCTTAATGTGAATGCTTCTATGACTTTAACCTTATAAGATATATATACCCATAGCTCGAAACATGGCTAATGATAAGTTCTTATTGAGCAATCTGATTAAAAGCCATTATATTCATTGATAAATTATTAAATTGTTTCTGATTTCAATACTATTCTTGAATACATTCATTTGATAATATATTGTACGAGAATTAGTAGACTTAATGAGCTCTAAACCAATAAAAATAGAAATAAAATGATTGAAAATGCAATAAGATTTGAGTTAGTAGTTCTAAAACATAACCTGTAATAAAGCTAAACAAACAATTGTTATTAAAATGAAATCTCGATTAGTAAAGAGATCTAAAAATGAGATATTTATATAATAAATTAATTTGTCAAATGTCTGCATTTCAAATACGATTCCTCTTTCAAACAAAAAGCTCTTCCTATTAGAGCAAACATTTGAAAAGAGAATTTTTATCGGAAATCAATTTCTCCGTTGAAAGGAAGCATTTAAAGTTCGCATATATTAAATGCACTGCTTGTTCACTATATAATAGTCTAAAAGATAACTAGTTTTTTAGCCTTTAGTAAAACATCAATTTTGATACCACTATAATATCTTATATTCATTTTGAATAAATTGTTTTATACACTTAACATAGTTTATAGAAAAATCTGATTTAGATAAATAACAGTGTTTTCTGTGAAATATTAAACTTACTGAACATAAATCAATGTCAGAAAAACACTTATTAAGAAACAAAAACCGCAAAAGCATTACTTACTTTATAGACATATAAAAAGCTAACAAATGAGAGCATTGAAGAAAAGCAAAGAATGAATGCAATCGAAAAACAGTTTAAAAGAGTTTCACATAATTGCAAAGCCTATAGAATTTAATTGTTTTGAGTCCAAATACTATCCAATTTAAAAGTGCATTCTTGTCTCTAATTTATTGAATAGTCTGTTAATTAGTTTATTTCCAGCATTTGAACAATTGAACGAATTTTTATTATAATTTCATAATCGAAAAGAGATAAAGAGAATATGTTCTATAGAAACATATTTAATAGAATTCTCTTCTCTTATCTTTTTGAATGCAATCATTTTCTGCTTATAGCATACAAAACAAAATCTGAACCAAATATTTTTTCAATTCTCTTAAAGGAAGAAAATATTTTTCAGATCTCTTACCCTAATGTCACTTACCTGTAAAATAGATGTGTTTCTAGAGTTAGTACTCATTCTGGCACAAGATTTAATGCATTGCTTGTATTCGTGCAAAAAATGTTAGAATCATTTATAATGCATAAGCAATAGTCTTACTGTACTTTACTTTACCTTTACATCTAAAACTAGAGAATCTAAATGTTCTCTTGAGCTATAATTTGCATTTCTCTATATTATTCAGAGAAATATATTTGTATTCAACAAAATACTTCTTTGTAGTTCTTCTTCTGTGCCTTTTCAGCACTCAAATCAATGGAATAAATAAACATGAGTTGAATATACAATGAGACGAGTAGTAGTCATAACTCATATACTGTTAGATTTTTAAGTGTTAAATATAGGAATTGATTCGTGAATTTGATTTAAAACAGAGGTTTCAGCTTAAAAAGAGGCAGACCTTCTATTTAAACGTTAAGCTCTTAGATCACGGCTTATTATAAATTCAATTTTTAAGCTTAATTTCATTCTGTCAACAGTTAATAAATCATTTTCACTGTATTACATATAATTTTTTAATAATAATACACTAAAAGAATCAAAGTTTGAGGAGTTCACTATCAAAAGTGTTAAAAGATTAACAATTTTCTGTTTTGGATAACTTTCAAAGGAAATTGTTGAATATTTAAAGCAAAAATCGATAAAACGTATTCATATTCAAATGGATTCTCAAAAAAAAACTTTATAAATCTTTTTTACACATACTGTAAGTTATTCTTAAGATTATAAGCCGTATAACATTTTCAAAGCCTATCAATCAAAGGAACTTCTAATAAAGTCTAAACAAATCTTAGCATAAAAGCAAATATTATGCAAATGTTATGCAAATTACTTAATTAAACCGAAAACTAAGTCAACTAATTCTCTGCTAATTGAATAAATAAATAAAGGGTATAAAAAATAGACTCAAGAGATAATCGATATGAAAAACATCGCACTTTCCTTATCATGTGATAAAACTGAAACGATAAGCAGTTATAGAGAGGTGTATGGCCTCTTTTATACGACTCTTGACATTAAGTTTAGATTTGATTAATTCTAATAGTTATTTATTTAAAGCTCAAGTATTAATAGTTTTTACACAATTCAAGTATTCTTAAAGAGACTCATAATTAACTTCATTAAATTAATTTATAGCAAAAATAGATACCAGTATTTCGTTTGTGTAATTAATTACCGGTATAACTATTTTTATATATATTATGATGAGTACCGGTAAATTACAATTCATTTATAATTCTAATAAATTAAAAAAATTGCATCAATCCGTTCGACAACAATAATAATAATACTGTTCTAAACAAGCAACAAATCAAAGTTAACCTTTCAATTAACTCCGAAATTGACGCAAAATAAAACCTATTTAATTAAAATGTTTAAAAGTTTACTTAATTATAACTTACAGGTATTGTATATGTGATGTGTGCCATAAAAGTAAAGTATCTTATATTTAACAAGAATTTAAACAATTATTAAATTCATTTAAAATAAATGCAATCAAAATGTCAGTTAAATCGGTAGTTCAAAGTTCACGTCCACTGATGCCGATCGGGCCAGACCTATAATAGCGGACATCTTGACCACCATTTTCGCGGCTTCGTCTAAGTTATCGCAGGCCAGTATTCTTAGATTACTGGCAGCTATCAGTGCTTTTGCGTCATCCACTTGAGTGCCTGTCAATAGATATATAAAAATATATATAAATAAATATAAAAATTATTTATAAGATGTAATAAATAATTGAGATATTAATTAAGACCTTGAAGTCTAACAACAATTGGTATTTTGAGTTTCAGTGTTTGAGCTGCGGCTATAACTCCTTCGGCAATGATATCACATCTCATAATTCCACCAAAAATATTGACTAAAATTGCCTGAACTTTGTTGTCCGACGATATCAGGCGAAAGGCTTCGGTCACCTGTTGTGCAGTCGCACCGCCGCCAACATCTAGAAAGTTGGCAGGATTTCCGCCGTGAAGTTTAATAATATCCATAGTGGCCATCGCGAGACCCGCGCCGTTCACTAAACAACCGATATCTCCGTCTAAAGCGATATAATTTAAGTTATGTTCGTGTGCTCTCACTTCTCGTTCATCTATTTGAGTCCAGTCTTTTCGCGCAAAGACGTCTTTCTGTCTGAACTCAGCGTTGTCGTCAAAACGACATTTTGCGTCCAAACACAAAACCTGTCCTGAAGTGTCCTCAATCATAGGGTTGATCTCAATCATGAGCGCATCTCTTGCTACGAAAAGTTTATATAATTTAATGATCAGATCCACTGCTTGTTCATGACTCGAAGGATGAAAACCAAGCTTTTTAACCACTTTAGAGGCCAGTTCTTGCGTAACTCCGGTCTCGATATCGATCGGTTCTGTGACTATAGCTTCGGGCGTATCTCTGGCCACGTCTTCGATGGCAACTCCGCCCTGTGATGACGCGATAATAACGGGTCCGTTGAAAGCTCTTTCCATCATTAGCGCGAAATAGTATTCCCGGCGCGGAAACACCCGCTCAACAATCATAACTTCTGAACATATGATGCCTTTCTCGCCGGTCTGTGCGGTCATTAATGTGTGGCCTAATTGTTGAAAACATAACAAAAATAAATGCAATAATACTTAGAAAACAATTAAAATAGAGTTCAATTTACCCAACATTTGTCGAGAGACTTCATGCACTTCCTCCGCCGAATACACAAGTTTGACCCCACCCTTCAGTCCTGAAGAGAAGCTACCCCGACCTCGACCTCCGGCCAAGACCTGCGCTTTGACCACAAAATCACTGGACGAGAGTTCGCGCGAGATATCGATGGCCTGTTGTGGGGTCTTCGCCACTCCAAAGCGGGGGACATTCACTCCTCCCTGTCTCAAGACATCCATAGCCACGTGTTCGTGAACATTCAGAGACCGCCGAAGCATCAGATGGGGTGACATTCGCGGCAGTGTTTGCATTAATTTTCGCGAAAACATTTTTGTATTAAATGTCTATTTATTTGGTGTTTATTTACTTATATTTCACTGTTTTTCAGACTTTGATTTTGATATGAGAGCGCATGCGCTCTCTTCTCATGTCTTTGAAGGTGAAAATCCCATATTTAAACATTTTTGTAATGTTTTGAGCGCTCTTTTCAAAAATTGATTGTTTATTAAGTATTTGAACTAATTTTTTAAATAAGAAGTTTCTGATTAATTGGATTTAAATTTTCAAAATGTTTACACAAATAGTTAACATATTTTAATGAATACACAAGTTATTAAAAAAGCATTTTATTTATACTTAAAAAAAAATATTTTTATTCAAAGCGGAATCAAAGCAAAGGTTGAGAGCTTTGAAAACACTTCACACAAAAACTATTGAATTATCATAAACTGAAATGACAATTAAATAATGAATCAATTGGTTCCTCTAGTGATCTGTTCCTTCAACAACATAATGCTCTGTCTCTGTTCGTTGGGCAACATTGCAATTTGTTGGTCAGAGAGCGCCAACACCTGCATAATTAGTTGAGCCTTTTCTTGCTCTTGGTTTGCAGTCAAGTTCCCACCCGTTTGGCCAACATTTCCGAAATTAGGCGGTATTTGTATATTAGGCGGCCCTGAATACTGTCCGCCACCGACAGGTCCTCCACGACTAGGACCCGGACCCACAGGTCCACCACTGCCTCGAACTCCTTGTTGTGATAATTGCTGAGACAGACGCGGATCTATTGGTCGAGTTCTTGGGTCTATATTTGGTGCCGTCGGCGGTACTAAACCAGGCATTGGTCCAGGAATTTGTCCGCTTCCGTATCTGTCGAACGGCGGCGCGTCTCGTAGTCGCGGATCGTGTCTCATGTCATGCATTCTATTATCAAAAGGCTGTTGGGGTGGCATTTGTGGCGGCGGAGGACCAGAGCCTCGTTGTGGCGGTCCGTATGACTCCCGGGGATTGCTGTGTGGATCGAATATTGGCGGTTGTGGTGGAGGTATGAGTGGAGTCGTCTGTGGTATTAACGGTTGAGATTGGTTTGGGTTCGGCCGGTGTAGTATTGACATTGCGACCTATCACACAATATATTTATATTTATTATTTTTTATAATTCTATAAATATTCTCAGTATTTATCTCTTAAATTGAGTGTTGCTTTAAATACTTTTTATAATTGAACAAATATTTCTAGTTTTCTAACTAAAAAAAGTTAACATATATTTAAACTCAAGTAAAATAACTATAAAATTATTGAAACTATTGATATGAATAGAAAACAAATTCAATCAAATAAAACGGTTATTCAAAGAGAAAACTATAAAACAAACTGCTGTCTGACCTGTGGGTCAACGACCCGCATGACCACAAGCGCTTGGAGTAAAGCGTATGCCAACTGTGGGTTTTGTATTAACATATTTCTAGCTTCTGATGGATTGGTTTGTATGCATTGCTTCATCTGTTTCGCCAATTCAAACATCTGTTCGGGCGGAAGACTGGCCACCGCTTTGCTGATAGCTTCCGGAGCTTTGTCAGGATCTACTTCTGGGCCGTACGGACTCTCAAAAGAGGCCCCACTCAGAGACAGCTGTAAATTACGCATCTCTTCGCGCAATCGTTCATTTGTTGCGTTATCCACACGAAGGTTACGTCCGTTCAGTTCATAAGTATTCAAGTTTCTCATCGCCGACAGAGCCGTCTCTTGATCTTTATATTCACAAAATCCATAGCCTTTCGGTTTACCCGACTCTCGATCGTACACTAGTTTAAAGCTGATCACTGGCCCGACCTCTGAGAATATGTCCTTTAATTTCTCTTCTGTCGCGTCGTATGGAATGTTTCCCACTATTTGTTTAAATAATTTTATTATTAAAAAAATTTTTTTTATTTAATTCATTTTATTTTATAATTAATTACCGAATACTGAGCGCAATGACCGGTCGGTTGTGTTGAGAATATTTGTCATTATTTTTGTTTATTATTTATTTATTTATTATTCGATGTTTTGTATTATTATTTAACTCTATTATTCAACGGTTTGTATATTTAATTATTTGTTTAATTTATTTAATTTAGTTTTATATATAAATGTTTTGTTGATTTGATTAATAACTTATTTTATTGTTTAATATCAAACAAATTCACATTAATAGCGATTAAAAGCGTTAATAAATAAATAACTGACGTATTAATGCATTAAATGTAATAAAAAACTAAACGTTATTTATGTATAAAACTTATGTTTTGCGCATATTTTGGTTTTTGAAATATTGATAAAACTATTTATTTGAATAAAAATTAATTAATTATTTAAATAATTAAACTAATTATGAGTGCAATCAACGGAAGTGATAATTTCTGTGCAAAATATTTAGGAAATAGTGATATGTTTCCAAACATTAAGAGCCAAACGATTAATATTTTATGCAAATATGGGTTCAATTGTTTCGAAACATTTATTTCATTGGATTCTGATTTGGATTTCCCGTTAATTAAAGGCATTAATTTGGGACAAAAAGCACTGTTGAGAAAAGCCATCAATTTGTTGACCATTGAATACAAACAACATAAGTTTGATTATAATGATGAAAACCAATTGAATGAAGTCTTCTCACGGATTAAAGAGAAAATAGATTACGAAAGAAATTGCGCACAAAGTGTGCTCAAAGAGAAAATTGTTGGCGTTTATGTCAACAATAATCAGAATAACAGTAATAATACTCTAAATTTGAATCAATTCAAGACTAAAGTAATGGATATTAATCTTGATTTAGATGTTAATAAAGAAGATCTCATTTCAATTGATTTCAATAATAAGGACGTAAACGACGAGAATATCTCTTCAAATAATGGTTCCGCAGAAAGTGGTCCACAAGTGGATGACACGGATTGGCTCTCATTTAAGTCTTCGGTGAATGAAAGCGAATATCAAAAGTTGAGAAAAACAATCAGTTCTCCAATCATTTCACTGAAACGCTGCCAATAATTTGCGACTCATTTGATTCACCGCTTATTTATGACAAAATTATCAAAAATGTTCGCAATATTTTGCTCTTTCATTGGATTAATAATTATTATGAATTTAGTAATTTTTTTAATTTTAGATTATTTTGATCTCAAAGTTAAGCAATTTATTGATTGTAATACAATATATGTATTTCTTTTAATTATAATTAAGTTTGCATTCATTTGAGTTTTTACTTAAATGCGGACTTAATGTGCTGTAAATGTTATTTTCCTTAATGTAAATAAAATGAACTCATTATAGACATTAGAGATTGGGCCACATCTGCAAAATAGGTGTTTAAAAGTATTGATTTGTTTTTCACCATTTTTGGAACTAATGATAGACAGCAGACCACTTCTTTGAGTGCGCCCCAACAATATGAGTCATCAAATTTGATAAACTCACAAAATTTTAATATTTTCATAATTGACTAAAGTGTTGGTTCTCGAGAAGGTATAAAAAGATAATTTAGGCTTTTATTATGGTCTATAAATGATCGCAAATTAAGAATAAGTCCTAAACTGTATGACCTCATGAGTCATGAGGTCAAATATGTAATAGTTGAAGCATTATTTTAATGGAAATAATAGTTTTAATTACAAGTAATATTATAACTGAAAAGTCAAATTTTCAAGTTTTAATATTTTCATCATTTTGTATACAAAAATGTATTAAACAATACTTTGAAAGATGTCTTATTTTCTATGATAAGGAAAATTTTTTTATTAATTAGAGACTAAATTTCTGAACTAAATAATTATTTCAATACAAAAATGTAATAAATGTCCCGAAACTATAGCTTTAAAATAATTAATAGTTTTCG
>JAUJYT010001749.1:0-10605 GCA_033996565.1 Nanhermannia nana
TAACAATTTTTGTATTCAGTCAGTAAATTCATAGCAGAGAACCGTTTGCCTCATCTCTTACTATACGGCCCGCCCGGGACTGGAAAGACGTCCACAATACTGGCCTGCGCTCAACAGCTGTATTCACCCAAACAAATGCCTTCAATGGTGTTGGAGGTGAGTGTTTGGCATTAATTGCATTACAATAATAACTACTAATAATTAATACAATTTTTGCATTTAAACAATAAAAAGCTGAACGCGTCTGACGACAGAGGCATAGGTATAGTTCGCGGTCCAATCCTGACATTCGCGAGCACTAAGACTGTGTTCAAGGCAGGCTTCAAACTCATAATTCTTGACGAAGCGGATGCTATGACTCAAGACGCACAAAACTCCTTACGAAGAAGTATATTATTTAACTTTACTTTAATATTAATTACTGATAAGTTTGATGTTTACCCTGTTTTGTAGTTATCGAAAAGTTTACGATTAACACAAGATTTTGTCTGATTTGTAATTATTTGTCTAAAATAATACCCGCACTACAGTCGCGTTGCACTCGATTCAGATTCGCTCCTTTGAAAGCCTCACAAATTAAGCCCAGAATTGAATATGTTTTGCAACAAGAAAAGGTGAGCGCAACTCAGGATGGAATTAAAGCTCTCATTGACTTATCTGAAGGCGATATGAGAAAAGTTTTAAATATATTGCAAAGCACTTCCGCCGCCTTTGATGTGGTCGATGAAGTCAATGTCTATTTATGTTGCGGTCGACCACAAAAACAAGACATTGAGAACATTCTGAGTTGGCTTTTGAACAAGAAGTTTACCACCATTTACGAGAGTATGACTTATTTCAATGTCTAATATTTGGATAAATTTAGAATTATTTCTATTGTTTTACTTTTAGATATAATGAAATTGAAATTAGATAAAGGTTTAGCACTTCAGGACATTCTTACACAACTCCATCCTTTTATTCATAGAGGTATTCGTTTTCGTCAATTTCTTTTATATAACTAATTGTTTATCTGATTGTAATTTCTTTTTATTGCAGTTGATTTTCCGATTCATATCAAAATTGAAATTCTCGATAAAATGGCAAATATTGAGTAATTATTTAAATTAATATTTCTTAATAACAATAGCTTTATATTCATTTTATTATAGATATCAACTCTCTTCGGGTGGTTCTGAGAAACTGCAATTGGCGGCACTGATCGGCGCTTTTCAATCAGCCAGAAATATATCAAAACTTAGCTAAAGGTATTGTCAAAGAAAAGGTTTTGAGCCTCCCTTCAAATTTTGAAAATTGTCGAGAGCACAGCTCACCAAAGCTTAGGTCCTTTGCAAGTCTTAATATACTTTATATTCAAAATAATTATTTTTTATTTTCTGATTAAATTTTTTTTAATATTAATTTAAAAGTATCTTTAAAAAAATTTTAAAATGAATAAATCATATGTAAAAAAAAGTAAACTTTATATATCTGTTGTGTTTGATTAATTGCATAAACTCCATAAATTAATAGCATTCGAGTCATAAATATTAATTTTTTTCATTTGAAACCCTTGAGGACTATATACTTGATGACTATCTTTCAAATTTGTTGATTTGTATCTTTTTAATCTTTTTAAAACATCATTACTCAATAAGTAGTACTTCAGTTAGTTTCTAACCTCCAGTATCCCTATTAAGGGATAATTATTTGTAATTAAGTGTTCAATAAGTTATTTAAAGTTATAAGAACTAATCCTAAACTAAAGGTTTAATCTTCTATACTACTATTTTTGTAGAATAATTCTGTGTATCTGTATGTATGTTACACTTTCAAATTGCATGTGCTCTGTATAGCACTCACACTATGTAGCATTCAAACTATATAGCACTCGAACAGAAAGCGCTTTTGTTTATTGACTATTCAATTTAATTTAAGCGTAATTTTTTTAATTTTAATAAAATAATTCTACGGGATATGAACAGAAGTTTTAGTTTCGGCACGAAATGCCAGGGAGGCGTCTAGTAACTTACTAACATTACTCGTAACTTATACTAACTCTCATTACTCTATCTCAGCGTTTCTCAAACGGTGGTAAGCGTACCAGTAGTTGATACGCAAAGACCTTTCCAGTGGTACGCGATAGAGTTCGAGAAGCTATAAAAGATGTCTAGTTTTAGGGGAAAACATATTTAATGAAGTATTTAGAAAATGGAATCGACTGTAGTATAGCAGAAAGATGTCGGACAAATGATCGAAGCTAAGTGAGTTAGATATCCAGACGCTGCAAATCTATGACTGCGATATTCTGGCCACATATATATAGTTTTCAAACAATAAATAGGTCCGTAGCCCTCAAGCCGACACAGGTTCTACCTGTAAAAGTCTCACTCTAACTCTGAGCTAAAGGTAAAATCTCCTGAAAGGAGTTGGCTGAGGTTGTTATGTTGTTATGATTAAAAAATTTGTTTCTCAAACAAAAATTTGTCGAGAATGCTTTGATTTTGTCAAATATTTCTCATTAATGTATATTCTCATTGTATTTGTTAAAAAATTTTACTTTTAAACAAACTCTTATTATTTATTTATGCTATTAAATGCTCGATGCTATTAATGCAGTTAATGCCAGATTAGAATAATGTGAATCACATTGACTTTGATGTACTAAACTATCTCCAGATAATCTGCAGTCAGGTCAAGAGTAGACTGTTTTAATCTATACAAGCCTTGAAAAACTTTTTTTAGGCATACAGTTAGATTAGAACCCACAGCTTTTTAGCGAACTTTTAAATAATTGTAAATTATACTGTATCAATTTTTTGGTGGTACTCAATAATTTAAGATGTGTTTTAGTGGTAAGCAGTAGGAAAAAGGTTGAGAACCACTGCTCTATATGAATTGTACAATAGAATATTTCTAAATCAAACGGTTTACTTGAAATAATGTCCAAAACTTTAAACTCAATTTTTTCAAAAGTAAGCTTTTTCGAGTTACAGCCTGATAGCACTCACATAACTATTTTTAGAGTTATGTTTGAGGATTAAAGCCGAATGAATAACATCGCAAAAAACATGTGAGCGTTTTGTTGCAAGAAAAGCACAGCATTGAGTATAGAATACAAAAAGAGTTATCCCACATATCAATATACTTAATATCTGAACCCAAAATCATTAGTTTTTCCAAAATTTTGACTCAAAGTATGAGTATATCAATGAGTTAAAAAACACTTCAAGTTCTCAACTCATCTCATTGTTTGCAAAATTTATTATAAATGAGTTATTTTATTGATAAAAAACCTATTCGAGTAAATCAATTATTGAGTTCAGAACTTGAAGTGCTTTTTATTTCATTGATATACTCATACTTTGAGTCACAACTTTGGGAAAACCAGTGAATTTGAGTTCAGATATTAAGTCTACTGATATGTAGGATAACTGTTTTTATATTCTATACCAAATGCTTGTGCTTTTCTTGCAACAAAACGCTCAATTTCACTTAAATCCGACTTAAGAAACGAGAAAAATGAAAAGTTTACGTAATGTTATTTCAATTGTCAGTCTTATAAACTGTGTGTCTATGAACCCCTTTTTTCTATTAAAATAATAATATTTCTCAGTTTGTTTTGCCTATGATTTCTGTGCTATAAGTCTCAATCGGTATAATATTACGCAGTATATAAAAATAGACATTTATTAATTATATTTGAGTTAAATATATATTAGAGTAACTCTAGTAAGTGTTGTAAATGCTATAAAAATAGTTAGAGAACAAACATATTTTGCAACTCTATGCAGTTATTAGCACTGAAGAGAGTCTCAAAAGTTGTCGAGGAAAATTAATATAACTTATGAGGGAAGGATCTTAGCATGAAATTGCAGATTACAAAAATAATTTTAGAGCACAATTGTGATTCCATAAGGTCACCAAAAATCCATATAAAAGCTGCAATACAAACAGCACATAAGCATCATATAAATTAGAATGTCTCATTCAATTTATATTAGAATTGAATATATAAAAAAATTTAATTCATTTCTAAAGTATTGAAATTTTATAAGCCTAACTAATTTTTTTTTGAATAGGCCATTCAAACAGTGGTTATTCCTTATTTAGTACTTTTACATATTGTTACAGAACATAAAATTGGTTAATATAAACATCAGATTTGAGATAAAACATTATCTATAAATATTAAAAAGAATAAATACAGGAAGTCAATTACGAAACATTAGTTTTAATTGAATAACACAATGAATAATGTCTTTGTTATTAAGCGATACTAACTTTCAGCAAATTAAATGAAATAAACGAAACTGTTAAGGCTTCATATGAAGCAATTACTTGTGTGAGTCTTCAACCTTACTTTGTATCTGCTTTGTATAACTCACTCATTAGTATTTGAAAAAATGTCATTCATATTGATATACTTTTATTAACTAAAGTGACTTATTTTATGAGAACAAAGATCTTATGCCATAACTTTCTATTGTTAACTGATTCCAGTATTTCTTTTCACAGTCACGAAAAAAGCTTTATAACAAATGTAAAAAAACATAAAAATTTATTCAGAAGTATAGAGTATTATGACTTTTCTCAAATTTAATACTAGTATAATATGTTATTTATTAAATATTTATTCAAATATTCTCGACATCTATTCAACAATAGCTCTTGTAATACGAAGCGAAAAGAAATGTTGTTTAATCAGATGATATTAAATTTTAAACATATTTTACAGATATTCATATTATAAATATATAACTTTTGATGATATCTTGAACTAAATTTATGTTTGTGTTTGGTAGTTCTCCTGACGCACCAATGATTAAATTGCTTCGAGATATCGAATTATGCGAAGAAGATATCACATTCGAAGATGCGATCGGTGAGGGATGTTTCGGTACAGTCTTTAAAGGTAAATATGCTTTTAGTTTTCTCTTTAAATAAAGACCATTTCCTTTTGCGTTTGCTATTGATTTTTGGCAAAATGTAGTGACTCTGCAATACTCTTTATTAAAAAATAGTTACTTCTAAGCATCTTTTACTTAAACGTCAATATAAGTCTACTTTTCTTCGTTTATTTACATTCAAGTTAAGACAATCTTAACTTATAAAACAAAACATCTTAATTGAGAAAAAATATGAAAATTTGTTTTCCTTTCTTAATAAAATAAAGTAAAAGTCTAACACTCTATGAGTAAGGAAGCTATTATTCATGCTATTATTTAATGATTTAAGTGCTCTTTTTTGTTCTTTCGTGCGTTACAGACAATGAGTTAAGATTAAATTCCCGTTTCGTTGAAAAGTTGCTAATTTCCTATCGAAATACTGACTTTAATCAAGAATAAAAAAAACTAAGGAAGAAAATATTGAGCAAACGATTAGGGGCTCACCTTATAGCTTTCTTTAAGCTTTATAGATTTTCTTTTAAGTTATTATTATTTATTCAATAAAGAATTCAAACATTTCCGCTCAATAAATGAATCACATTTTTGATAAGTTATTGAAACCCTTGAAAACCATTAATCGTGAGGAATAAAATCACTTAATAATATTTAAGAGTTTAATTTAATGGATTAATAAGTAATCTAAGTTAACATTAATCGATATTGCATTTCACTTTTTAAAGCAATATCTTAGAAAATTTAATTACAATTTAGAAATTATTAATCAACTTTTAGCGGAGACTTGCAGTTAAAACTATAGCACCACTATTTGATTTATATAAAGCAAAAATGACATACTGTACATACAGTACAATTGCTGTTATATTGTAATGTGTACTGATTATAATTGGTTGTGTTTAAGTAACCGTTCAATATAATGACAGCATTGTTATTACCCATATCCGGTCATAAAAGAGAATCCAGCCATCAATTGTTTAGAAGTTTTGGATAGACTTTCAACTTAACTCAATTCATCGAAAAGGAAAGTTTACATTTTAAAAATTTAATTTTTAGGTACTTATAAACAATCTGACGCTACTATAATTCAAGTTGCGATAAAAGTACTTAAAGAGAAAAATGGAGCTCAAGATGATTTCGAAAGAGAAATTGAAATTATTTCGTCATTCAATCACATGAATATAATCCATTTGATCGGTGTTGTGGTTAAAGATTCGCAATCAATACCTTATATGGTCTTCGAGTATATGATATATGGAGATTTGGCTGAATTGCTCAGGAAAAAGCAGTCCATTGTTAAGAACTCCTCACTAAAAGAAATTGAATCTATTAATGAAATCAAGTCTGAAGAGAAATCTTCAGAAATAAGTCATGTAAACCTCATTTTAATTAATTAATGCATTTTTAATCAAATTTTGTTCATTTATTATTTCGTTTATTTTTAGGAAGATTTAATTTGGATCTCAACGCAAATCGCAAACGGTATACACCCTTTCTAACTATAGGTTAAGTTTCATTAATATGTTTCAAATTATACTTCAATTAGAATTACAGTATTTTTTCGTTATAGTCACTTCATCGGGACTAAAGCATTTAGGTGATTCTAACGAATTGTGACTATATATAAAATTGTCTAAAAATTCGAGTGTATTCATAATATGTTTTTTAGTTAGTTGTAATAATTGTAATAAGTTGTAATAATAGTTAGTTATAATAATGCAAAAATAGGTTAATTAAATTTTTGAGATAAAGTAGCATAAAAGTAACGCTTTGTTAATGAGTAAAGATGTGTAATTATTAATTTTATTGCTGTGAGAGCAATTTCTGATTAGGCTAGGTCAGTTTAGGTTAATTTGTGATTATATTGAATATGATTTCTATAGGATTTTTATGTAATGTTTTTAAAAGCCTTATCACATGTGACAAAGCGAGATGTGATACTACTGCCCATACATTAACATAGGGCCCAATTTTGTGCGAACACATTTTGGTGATAATAACGAAATTGTGACTGTATCCGAAGTGATTATATCGAGAAAAAACTGTATATACTTTTGGAAACTTTTCTTAACTTTTATGTAAAATTATTATAAAAAGAGAACTCATAAAAAATAAACTATAACTACAACTATAACTATAACTATTGTTCAATTTCACTTAAGAATATTTTTTGGTAGTTTTAAAGTATTTTTGTAAATAATTAGTTAACATAAAATATGATAAAATATATGCTATAATTTTTGAACCAATTTATTCTTATTTTTTTTAATTATACGTCAACTTTATGTGACATAAATTGAATGAATGATTGAATTATTAATGAAAACATTTTTGTACCTCAGAAAAGGACTCACTTTATAATAAGACAAGAAATGATGAATTTCTCGATTATCGATATTTGAGTAAAAGTGAAAAATTGAAGAGAATTTATGTTTCCTTTCCTTTCGTGCGACGCTATAATAAATGTCTATTTTCTAGTATAGTATTATCCGAAACTCTACTTAACGGACACACCTTTTGCTCTTATTTGCTAATAATTGTTGTTATAAATTTTCGTGTATGTAATGATTCATTCTCTTATTATATTTAATCCTAACATAACTGAATCGCTCTGTATTTTTGAAGTGACACGTTTTACTGTCATCTCAGAAAAGTAATTGTCATAATAATAAAATACATTATTAATGCTATTAATGCACTGCTAAAATAGAATACAAGTCAAAGCTCTTCTTAATTTATCACATTATGTATAATAAGTTTTCCAATACACCAATAAATTGTAGCAAAGTTTTAAAAATTTATTTTCTTTATAAAACTTAATATTGCGCCAAATTATTATAGAAATTTATTATTTTTTTACTATTATATCATGTCTTGAATCTCAGAATAAATAATTTAGAATATCATGAAATGGTCTTTAAAATTATTAATAATTAAATGGTTGAAAATTGAATTAATGTGTTTATTTCATTAAATAAACATTAATGCTTGAAAAGCATTATCTTAAGTAATAATAGTTGTGAGTTATTGATCTCCAAAGATTATTGATATGCTTAGTTCTTTGCAGGTTCAAAGCTAATTGTTTGAAAGTATCCCTAAATGTTATCTCTCTTATATTGAACGCAGTCCAGACTTATTGTTTGTTATAAACTACTTTTTGATTGAGTCAAATGATTCGACAAAAGTTAAGTTTTAATGAAAGTCAAGATATGGATTAATGTCTTGAGAAGTTTATGTCATAAACATTGAACATTGGTTTGTATTAATCGGGTATTAATGTAACTAAAATAACGTCATATTAGAAGTGGTCATTAATTTTATTTGAAATGAAACATTATAAAAATTCTTGACAGTTCTCTTTAAAACATCTCATTATTTATTGTTTATAATTATTTTTTGTTAATCAGCTTTATATAGAACTTTAAAATTGCAACGCAAACCATTAAAACATTGTGTTTTTCAAAAAATATTTTTCTTTATAACATTATTAAAACATAATCAAAATAATACTGACCCACCATTGCAAAATAACCTTTTCAGTATAACACTTTTTCTAATTACTTATTCATTATTATCTGTATACTTATTATTATGACTCTCTTTCTGACCACTGGCGCAACCATCTATAGGATTAAAGCAGCTATATCTACCTAGATATTTTCCGGAATTTAAGTGTAGGTGTAAAAAATTGTCACATCTTCGATATTTCCTATGTCTAACCCCACCCAACCAAAAAATTCTAGTTAATCCACTGCTTCTAACAAACTTGTTCACTCAACGATCTCATTCATCCACAACACTTATTTTGCTGCACTTCTACAACAGGTTGTGCCACTTCTTCCTGAGTAACAAATTCTTAAGCTTCTTCTGCCTAAGCTTTACGTTTTCTCTTGTGATAGACCTTTTAAGCCTCATATTCTTTCGTCGCTTCTTTTGCTTCTTTAGAGACACATCTTTGCAGCTGAGGTTCTGCTTTGCTTCTTTTGTGGCTATTTTTTGTTGTACTGACCTCCTGTTTATCTTGTATTTGTTCTGCGGGTTCTGATACTACTTTTTGTCTTCGACAGTATCAACTTCTTGTGGTTCTGTTTAAAAGGGTTTATAAAACACTATACACTATAACATGATATTTTAAAGGTATCGATTGTTCATGAAAAGTATTACAACAATAGGACTGATACTCAATTAGTATTGGTTGTAATGCTAGCTCTGACAATTGGACACTTTACTCATTAATCAGTCTTACAGTCTTAAAAATGGAGCAAAAGAGAGACAGACATACAGTACTAGTGAGAGAGACAGAGTTAAAACTTTGAGCTTTTGGACCAAAATCCAAAACTGATCGGTAGATATATATAATGTTGGTATAGATTTAGAAAAGCAAAACACTGACAAATTGATAGTATTGATTCAGTTTTGAATAGTGTTGTAAATACTTTGACATATTTGTTCTGTAATGTTATTAAAAAAATAGCTGCCTTGATATACAGTGGACTAATTAAGCATTAACTCAAAATTGTAATGAATTATTGTTATTTAAAATTGATATACAATACAAAAAGTATTTTCTAGCTTTATATTATTTTTGAATAAAAATTGTTTATTAATTATTCTGAGGTAAAGCTTAATTTCGTATCAGCGGCATTCAGTGTACTTTCCTTTTAAGTAGTCTTACTTTAACTCTGAGATCAATGGAAAAGCTATTGAAAGGAAATAAATATTTTTTTAACTATGATATTTGCTCTGTAATGCTATTAAAAAAGCTGCGTTAATATATAGTGAACTAATTAAGAATTAACTCAAAAATGTAATGAATAAGGCTGGCTAAATATGTATGCATTAATGCATGAAAAAAAAGTAGTCTTACTCTAACTCTGAGATCAATGGAAAAACTATTGAAAGAAGATAAATATTTTTTTTAACTATATATATGTTCATTTTTTAACGGATAACACAGTATTTTATTGAATAAACTTGACTTATAATAATATGAATTAATTTGAATTTTTTGTTTGAAATAAATTACTATACATTTGATTCATAATCATAATTACAATATTTTGTCATTTCTAAGAAAAAGTTTTATCAAAGGAAATGTAATTTAATCTATAAAATCAGGTAAAACCAAACCAAAAGAATAAAGAGAAGACAAGATATCCGCCTCTTCAGTAGTAGCTATAAGATAACAGTCACAGAGATTTGTTAGAAGAAAAATGTTCTCAAAAAGCCTTTTAATATTAAGCCTCCAATAAAATAGATTTGCAATTATTCGCTACTTCTGGGTTTCCTTCGCTTTGTGCTGTGTCTTATCTTTCTAGTCTTTCTTCTTATTTATTCTCCATGTCGTACCTCTCAATTCTTTCGCCTTACAATTCTTTAGCACTATTTTATCTGATTAAACACAATGTGTTATCATGTCATTCACTGACATCAAATTAATTGACTCACTTTTTAAATTCAATTTAATTGTAAAATGCATTTTCAAAAATTTTAAACTTACAAATTAGTTTTGATATACAATTGCAAAATACTTTTAGAACCTTATCATTAGTGTCTATATTATATTAAGGCTCATTCACATTGTAAACTTTCAAGTCTTTTGATTTAGACAGTTATCCAATGTTTACTCTAATACCTAATAGATATGCAGCACTACAATAATCTATCATATCTTGTATGTATTGAATCAGATATAGTTATTATTTCTATTAGGTATTAGATT